>DF240558.1:44292-157932 GCA_000507305.1 Breviolum minutum Mf 1.05b.01
CAACCTCTAAATCCCTTTCCCCGGCAGGTCCCCTACCAACCTGGTGTACCACTGCTGATCCGACAAGCTGCCCTTAGGTGAAGCTGTCAAATCAGCAGGGAACAGATGGATGCATGTCGCCAAATGTCATTTATCAATTTCATTCATGTTACAAGTCCAAATTTTGGATGACTTGGTAAAAGTAACAGGTTTTTGTTGAATGTTGACTTGTAACTTCAAACTTCGTCAAAGTACTGTTTCTGAAAAAAATGAGAAATGTCATCTAGCGTTTCACAATTCTTGGACCTCAAACTAACATCCAGCATGGATGTACCGGCACTGGATGAGATCAAGATCCTCAAATCTGATGCATGTCCCCTTCTTCCAACTTTCGCCATCACTACCCCTACGACTCCGTGAATTGAATTTGTACTTGCTTTCTCTGTTGAAAAAATGCACCCCCTTTCAGCTTGAAAAAAAGGACAGCATAAAGAAATTTGGGTTCCAGTTGCTTCAAATATGGCAGTTGGCAATATGTCACATGACGTCACTATAATTCACCAATCATCAACCCCTCCCATGACATCAGAAGCCTCCAGTTTCTGCCGCCATGGCAAAGGGGCAGTAGAAGACATGACCTCTCTTGATAACTTCCACAGTGGGGGGCTGCAAGTCATGCCCCCCCAAGAGAGCCGTTTTGGTCATGACTTAAACAAAAAATCCCGCATTTTAGATGGATTTTGATGCATCAGCAATTTGCAAGGGAAAACTGTACATACCCTACTAGCGTACTTGTATAGGAAATCCTTATGTAAACGGTATATGTGAATTGTAAATTTTGGTGAATCCTTACGATTCGGCATGGAAACCCTATATTGTGGTACGGGTACGTTGGAAATTTGCTGTTGAATAGAGTACCTTAGTCCAACTCCAGGCTCCTGGAATCCAGGTATTCGGTATCTCGTGGTGCCAAACAAAAACAAGCTCCAAGTATTACTAAACGGAGAGGTCTCAACATCATCTTTTTCACGCGTTGTCATCTCACACATTGTCTTTTCTTAGTCAAAAAGAATAATTAGTTGTTTCCAATTCTAGGAAAAACATCCCCTCAATGGGAGACCCACAGGCCTCCCTTTCATCCAACCTTACGCAAACCAACCAGCAAACCACCAACCACTCAGCCTTGATATCCAACTCATGGAGATCGTCATCGCTGTCATCCTGGAGATTCATGCAAAACCATTACTGTATGTTTTATGTTTGCACATTCAGAAGTCGTGAATGATTGCATGATTTGTCATCATACACTGGAAAAATGAATCTAATATCATAAAATGGAAAACAAAGGCTGGAATACCTTCTCAATGCCCAAGTTCTGATACCCATCTTGATATTCACATTTCCACAGACTCACCAAACATACTTTTTCTTTCAGCCCGATGGCAAAACAACCCCTCCACACCCTTTTTCCTCTAAGGCTTGTGGCACCTGGGCAACTGTGTGAAGAAAAAAAGGTGTCGACATTTGCGGCATTTTGATGATATATTTCACAATTTCGAACACAAATATTGCATGATTGTTCCTTGTTCATTGAGAAAAAAATATGTTTGCCTTGTCCTTTACAGCATTCTGTAGATAGTATCAATTCTAATCGCAACAATCGGAATCTGTCGCCGCTCCAAAACAAAATGCACCTTTGCACCCTGATAGCATTCAGTGGGTTCATACCAAGCGCTTGTTTCTAATACTCATGATTTTGCAGCATAGTTTTCTATCCAAAGGTAAACTGTATTCATTCTCAATGTTGTTACTATCAAGTCTTTTTAACAGTCTCGAAATGACGCAAAACCCTTGAACTTTCAATTTGTGCCCTTGTTCTAAGATATTACCCAAAAGGATCACCGGAGTGTCAACCACATCTCCGCCTCAATAAACCCTCACCATTTTCCTTTTGTGAATCCAGCCGACTCCAACTCCACAGCAGCCGCATTCGCGGCAGTTTTGTGGTCCAAGATTTGCTCGGCGAAGTATTCATCGAGAGCGAGAAAAACGAAAATCAAGTTGTGCTTAAGGGTGAGTGTATTGGGGCTTCCCTCAAAAGATGGCAACCCCGGCAACCCCCAAACATACAAGTTATTTTAAAATCATATTCAACTACTCCAAAAAGAAATGAAGATTGTGACTATGACTACACCCCTGAAATTTAGCACAAATACCATCAAATTGCTGTATCGGAAGGAGTTACAGTATATACCGTTTCCAAACCATGAAGTTTCTGAAGTGTAAATAATTCAAACCCTTCCATCATTTCCAGAAAATTCCAGCTGGCTCTTGATTTGACAAATTTGGCCTTCCTAATATTCAGGACAGTCACATGTAGATGTGTCTCAAAAAAAAACATTCCTACTCCTAGTCCATACTTCCTGCACATACCAAAAAAGTTTCAACTAACCTGTTGGGGTCACGGCAACTTTCAGGCTTTTTCAACATTTTTCCAAGGTGTTTTTTCCTCATCATTGAACTTATACCACTCTCAATGGGAAAGCCACCGTGATCGCTTCAAACCTTTGCACCGCTTCAAGCGGGGCTTCAGTCTGCGAGATCACGACGGGACCGTCTGGAACTGGAACTGGTGGCTAGAGGTGGAAACAAACGGCTCACATCCAAGGCTTGTGTCACTAATTTTTGGTTGCCAAGTTAAAAGGACAAATATATCTGAGTTGATGGAAGAATTTGGAAATGTCATTTGCATGTTATCTCACTTCAAAGGTTGTTGGTCAAACAATTTGAGCGTCTCCAAAACTGAACCCCTGAAAATATCCAGCATCACCTCATCACACTTGCCATTTACAGCCCCCTCCATGTGCAGCTGCGTCCGTCGTCAATCATTTGCCTCCAGCATGGATATGTACAAGTTGAAGGACTACGTTTGTGATGGTCATTCTTGGAACATTGATTAAATCAGGGACGTTCCAGGTCTCAGCAATGATAAAATCTACCTGTTGACATCTTCACTTCAAACCCTTCAAGTTTCTGTAGTGCGGTTCCTTACATCATCACCACAAGAGTTTGACAAGATCACAACCCTTCCATCGGAAATCCCAGCGGAACCTGATCCCATACACCATCCCAATCCCGTGAGGGCGGATTCTCCATATAATACTTACAACCTGAGCAAGAGAAATTCAGCACGGAAGGAAGATCTGAGCTGCATCGGTGCTACATTTTGTAAATATCCAATTTTCCAGGGGGACAGGATGAATCGCTAGGCCAAGTGCTAAGCACTTGATTTTGTGCATCAAAGGCATGGAAGGAAGGTTTTAGCATGGTGCTGCTGTACTCACTGGAAACACAAGGCGAAATAGGGCAACCATTGGAGAAAATCTGGACTTCTGGAGGATCTTCATTGGTTGCCCTTTCATGGAAGGAGAGAATCTCACCGTGGCCTAACCAGTAATTTGGTTTGACTTCTGCATGGTCTCAGACATCAGGAATCCCCTGCATTCCCACAATGTCAAGGTACGTTTGTGCATCAGTAGCGCCGCAGGATCCTGGAAAGGGTTCTTGGTACCCCCTGTCGTCTGTCAAGTAGCTGTGAAGGGATGATTTTTGGAGTTTCAAAAGAGTGTCAAAGCAAGTCTTACACAAAATGACCGACCTGATTCTTATGATTTAGAATTATGAAACATGATCGAAACCTGGGTTCTTATGATACTTTACGATTTACAAGCCTAGAGCATAGTCATTCCGAATGAATTCTCGATAAGAATTCCACTATGCGCTGAAACCTTGATACTTTGGCATCGTAAACCCATTCACGACCACAAAACTGTGTTTTGCCAAGGTCACAAATGGATAACATGTTTTTGTGAAGGTGAACAAGTTTCACTTCACCTGCTTCGTTTTTTGAGCACCATTTGTTACCGCTGAAGTAACACACAACCCAGGCAAAGCGTCCTGTTGGCCCACCTTTTTCGAGAGCTTAGCATATTTCTGGAAGAGTTCACTGGCCTGTCGAGGACGTCCGATATCCACTGTTGAAATCACAATAGAAATTCACCACAGAAAAATCTCACCTGATCTCAAGCAACTCGCAACTCACATAAAGGACAAGCAGAAACCAGAGGAGGTCAGTCCCAAACATGTACGTCTGTTTTTGTGTGTGTGTGTGTGTGTGTGCGTGGTACGTTTAAAGTCTTAGTCTATCCGATTGCGAAAGTCTACCGCTCCACTTCTGGAAGCAGTGTCAATATACCGGTCTTCTTCTGAAAGTATGCTTTTGTTGCCTGTGAAACTATACAGCGGTTCCCCTGGTAGTGCATGCCGTTGTACTTCTGGAAATACAGTTGTGGACTTGCCAAAGTGTAGAGGTGCAATTTCAGTCAGTGCACTTTGCATAGTGAAAGCAGCGAGTATGATTATGTAGCTCTGGAGCTTACAAGTGTAAGTTTGCAGTTGTGAAAATATTCTGCGGAATGGCAAGAATACATAGAAATGCAGTGCTGTACTTTTCATGGGTACGTGCGAACATTTAGGAAGTTGGCTTTTGTAACTGCGAAGGCCTGGTCGAAGTACATTGCAATACTAGTCACAGTGTACTGTACATCTTCTTCACGAACATTTGTGCAATGTAATTATGAAAATATGCGGACTTCTGGTGCACGGGTGTATTTGATCGTGAAAAAAGATGCAATGGGATTTTTGGTACTATATACACTTGTCCTTTCATGACAGTTGCAGAAAACCCAACGTTGCACCGGTGAACATACACTTGCGTACTTGTCGCAGCACCGTCCAAGTTGTGGATGTACATGGTTATAATTACACACGTGCAGTCATTTTACTTACTGGGCTCCTACCCAAAATCTGCACGGTAGATTCATGTACATCACAAAAAACCAAGCATCCTTTTGGGCTGAAATCTTACAGGTTGAGGTGAGTAGCCATTTTTCAGACCCCCCAAAAAGTTGTCCCATGGACCAGACTTGTCAATGCGGGCCTTTTTGAAGCTGTGAGCCCTGTAGTTCTTGTATGCTTCCTGGTAGGTCGTTGCCATCCTCAGTGGTGCATGTCTATGCCATCTACTTCCGAACTAGACCAGCATACACTCCAGATACACCCCCTTGGAAAAGGCGAAGCATCTACAAACTACCATATTTTAGGGTTCCATGTTAGTTTTCGAGGGTAGCCTGTTTAGATTCAATTGAGCAAAATTCAGCCAAGTTGCTTCTCCATCCTGGAAGCAGAAGACAGATGACAAGACAGCAGATATGACCCCTTTGAAAAATGCACCAATTTCCAACATAAGAAGTGAAACAAGGAAACGTCTTCTCTTATCTCAAATCATATCCAGTTTCAAGACCATTTCCAAAGCTTTCAAAAGTTACACCCTCGCCTCTCGGTCTTGGTTATCTTCTCCGAACTATCAGCCAGGCCCAAGACATTGTAGACAATGGTCGGTTCGGGATCACTGGTCCTGGAGAGATAAAACGTGGTGGCAACCTGGAGGCACTCAGTTTTTACATTGAATGTTGCAAATAGATGTTGTTGAAAATGGCGATAAAAATGATGGTTACTATATAATCATTAGTATCATTAGTAGTAGAAGTAGTAGTAGTAGTAGAAGTAGTAGAAGTAGTAGTAGTAGTAGTAGTAGTAGTAGTAGTAGTAGTAGTTGCTGTTGTTGTTGTTCGTTGTTCGTTGTTCGTTGCTCGTTGTTCGTTGCTTGTTGTTATTGTTCGGTTGTTGTTCTGGACGCTCGAAATCACCTCTTTCACTTTTGTGTAGCTGACTGAAGGGCGCTTCACCCGGGACACTTCGCCACCCAAGCAGCTGCGAGCAAGAAAAAGTTGTAGTTGTAGTTGTAGTAGTTGTTGTTGTTGCTGCTGCTGCTGTTGTTGTTCTGGTAGTCGTCTTCTTCTTGTTGTTCTTCTTCTTCATCATCATCGGCATCAAAGTCGTCATCGTCATCGTCATCATCATCGCCGGCATCGTCATCATCATGATCATCATCATCATCATCATCATCATCATCAGAATCATCATCATCATCATCATCATCATCATCATCATCATCATCATCATCATCATCATCATCATCATCATCAGAATCATCATCAGAATCATCATCATCATCATCATCATCATCATCATCATCATCATCATCATCATCATCATCATCATCAATGTTTGTGTCATTTCTGCAAATGCATGTGAAACAGAGACCAATTGACCGACGTCCATCTCCTCAAGTAGATGCAATCCACTGGCCTTCACACAAGTCTCACACAAGCTGAAAGGAAGGGTCGTCTTGAAACAAATCAGGTCCCTCATCTCAAGAATAATTCCAATCTCCAGCATCATCCTAAATCCATCCTTTCCAAACAGCCATATGTGTTCTTTTTTCAGCACAACAACCAGTGGAAGGCTACCTTGTGATGAAGGCATTGGGCGGCAAGTTGAGGTAGGTGTCCTGCCACATCAACAGCATTCCCAGCAATTGGTAGCCCACCTTTGTGGGGCAACAAAAACATGGAGATAATGAGATATATCAACACATGATTCCAATACCTTTCTGCATCAAAAAAACATATGCCCATATATAAATAGCTACCATTTTTGGCTCATATCTGTGCCCATTCAGTTCTCCTCTGAGATCAAGTTGTTGGTGCTGTACCTGAAGCACATGTTGAAACCACCATCTGACGTTAGCCGCACAGTAAGATCCCAAGGAATACTGGGAATATCATCTGCTCCACTGAGTGACTCCACTGCCCTGGATTCTTCAGAACTTGCCACGTTAAGTCCCCCAAAAGTTGCACCAAGCCAAACCATCCAACCATCCAAACCAAGAAAAACCAAAGCAACCAACCCAAACACCAGCACCAGGGGTGGCGCTTCCAGAAATCTCCGCCACCCTGCGCACGTTTTGTTCAGTTCCTCCAACTTACTGGGGATGTTGGCATTTTCACCGGTGGTGCCATACCTGGAAGTCTGGTGGCCCAACAAAAAAGACAAAAAATCACTGAAAAGGGTAATGGGAATGTCGCATCATCTGGATGATGATGATTCAATCGATCAATGAATCGATGAATCAATGAATCAATGAATGGATGAGTTGGTTACCTTCAAGCCAAACAGTTTCTGTTTCCAATTGTCGTTCAACTTCCTTGCCATCCCTCCATGCCGTGCAAGCCCCTCCCACGAGGCACTTGATACGGGAGTGGAATCCCATGTTTCCAACCAAGACCTTTCGGGCCCGGGAAAGGATAGCCATTTCAACCGGGGGCACAACAAATTGGGTACCGAGTATCGCTGGAACATTTTCATGCCATGGGTGTCAAATCTAGCCAGTTGAGTTTTGCTGGCCGCATGAAAGGACAGCAGCAACAAAACAGAGGAACCCAAAATCCGCAATCTAAGACAAGACTCATATTTCAGGGACCCATGGTCCAATTCCATGATTGTTGGAGAGGGAGAGAATATAAATTACACCCCCGTAGCCCCTGAAAATGGATGGTTGGAAGTTGGAAGACCATTTTCCTTTTGGGTCCCAGTAAGTTTTCAGGGGCGAACTGTTAAACTTCAGGTGGGTAGTCCTGAAGCCAACGTTTGTTCATCAACAGCACTCATCCGATCTGGCCCAATCCCTCCATGCCTCGCCGGTATGAACACCACAACGGATGCTTACCTCAGGCATTCGTGGTACCAACCCATCTCGTGCACCGGTATCCATTATACATTTCTCCCAAAAACACACCGTTTTTTGTTTCAAATTCCCTCTGTTTTTGCCACACCTGTGGCAAAGATCGATGCTTCGACCAAGCATTGATGCGATCCAATGCCTTGACATGTCAGGACATCTCACGAAAAGATGTCGCAAGTGACCATACAACTTGTATGAACTGATTCATGGAATTATAATATATATATATATATAGATACATATATGTGTGATATAAATATATATATATATATGTATATTTAGGTCCATCCATCCATCCATTCGTTCCAGTTCTGAAGGCACTCTTTTCCCAACACCAAACCCGATAAACCAGCAAAGTTGTTTTCGCCTTCAACATCTTCAACGTGGCTCGCACACCGGCCTTAGAGCTTCAGTCTGCAGTTCTTTGCCAACCGAACACCCACATACTACCGTTGATAGAAGAAATCCTACAAGCCAAGTAAACTTGGATAGATTTTTCTTCACTAGTTAGAACTGGTTTTCAATAAATCCCAAGTGGTTCAGGATTCCTTCCATTCACAGTAGTATCATCTACTCCTTTCGGAACCATTTCCACCACCAGGGTTTTTTGAAAGGGATGCTGATCCACTGAAAGAAAAGAGGTAAAGAATCCAGTATATGTTCTCTTCTCATGTCATCATATACAGTATATCTCCACACAAATGAGCTCCCAGACATCAGCATGCATGGGATTCCGCAAAGGAGCCCCATATACGGAGAGGATGGCATCACCAATGAACTCCTAATTCAATCGAGAAAAGTTCTGGCTTTTCAAATGACCTCTATTTCTGCCGTGCCATTTTTTACGGAGAACAGCAGTTGTCGATACCATGGTCTTGGAAGAAAGACTTCTCTGAAAAAAATGCACGACAGCAGTGCAAGTACCCTCGCTTCTGATTTTTGACCTACTTGGTTCACAAAAAATGCCACCCCTCAAAGCAACGCCCGTAAGCAGACACCCCATTTGAGAGCAAGAACACAAGCAAGACACAACTTTCGCCGTCTTCAGTAAAAATATTGCAAAACAAGAATCAATGACGATGCCACCGTGATTGTCAATGACCTGCATCAGGATCATGGAAGTAGGGTCTGGCTGTTCAACCATTTGTTTTTATTCGCATTGGGACTGCAGGGAAGTGCTCCTGCTACAAAACATGCAAAGGAGACCCTACAAATACATGCTGTTCTATCAACATGATGAACCACTATAGTCTATATAGAAATATATATATATATATTCATACATTATAATCATTACATCACATTATGTATACCAGAGTATATGCAACGCTTTCAATATGTACTGTATACATAATATGTAGATTAGGTCAAATCGCCCTGTCAGTCAATCCTCGAAAGCATAGAATAGCAACCTTTCAAGGTGCCAACCACTCCAACCGCCTGCGACATATCATTGAAGTATCTGCTAAGCAACACCAGGGATCGTTCCTGAGCTAGCAAGGCGAGGATTCTATATCAATGGAAAAATGAGGAAGCCACTTGGTCTCTCAAGGATTGGGTTTAATAGCCAACGGCTATGACTGATACCTTCAGTTATTCAATCAATTGATTTCCGATGTTTTCTGTCCAACTCTCCCAAATCATGGCGACCCTCCAGCGTTGTCAAAAGCCATGTTGCTGGAGGCAGTTTTTCCACAATCGTGGTAAAGCCGGCGATGTCTGAGAAGAACATCCTGGGAGACACCACAATGAATGCTCTCAATTATGACTCTCCTCAAACCCCTATGTTCAACAAAAAAGGCCACCTGCATGGAATCCCGGTACGATGTACCGGAATCAAGGTGAAGGGGTTGTTACTTCAGTAGCCAAAACCCCAGTCAACTGATACTTTGCAGAGTCACCAGCAAACAGCGAGCATTGGGTTTTCATTCCATCCAATTGCGAAGGTATCACACAGTACTACATGAAAAATAGTATCAGTATGATAAGAAAAAATATATTGGTACAACTGATGATTTGTTTGAACTTACACGTGAAGATGGAACTTGACTCCCAACATCCGGGTGCTCTTTTCCACCTAACCAGAATCACCCCTTCCACTTGTTCATGTCGTCCGAGATACGTCACTTCCATGGTGGAAATCTTCAGGGCCGAATCGATCCCTGACCCCAAGGAACATGATGCCATCAAAAATACTGCTCCAAATACCCGCTTAGATTCACTCTAAGCGTTGCATCATGCCCAATGGCAACACCGGCAAAACGAAGAGGAAAACGAGGCACCTGCTGCTAAAAGGATTTGAACCACTGGCCATGGTACGTATTTGCCCCAGGAACGAATGGCCGTTTTCCTGAGCCGATGGGAAAACTCTTTGGCCACGTCCGCGATTTAGAAAGCTGCGACTCAACAGAGGACCAACAAGGAGATGTCAACTACAAAGTCATATATATCCTCTCAGAACTTATATCATGGCTATTCATTATTGACATCAATATATGCTTCTCCAAGGAAAGAAAGAACAGTCTTGATGTTCTTTATCTTCCAGTTTTTCCCTTTCCCCTCTCATTTTCAATCGCCAGACATTCGTGGCATCGCCAAGTTGCGTCTTCTCAAAGATACCCTCGATGAGACGAATCTGAGCAGTGTCGCTTTCAGGTGAACAGGGAGTCATTGAAGTGGCGCCAAAAAAAAAAACTATCCACAAACCCCCCCGAGCTTAATGACTGTACCTGTCGAGCCATGCCATCCTCCGAATCACCTTCCCCAATCTCCCCAGATCCACCTCTGCCACGTTTCGATCAAAGTTGATGCCAGCTTTGTTACTTTGAAGCCCAGCCAGCTGCATCTGAGTTACGCTCCTGCCAAGCTCACAAGCCCAAGAAAGGCAATCAGCTTTTCCCGCTGAAAAAATGCATGAAGACTTACAGAAACACTTTGCACTGTGAGTCAGTTTTGGTACATTTTACTTCAACAGTCAACAAATTACACCCATAGCCCCTGAAAAATGATGGTTGGAAGACAACTTTCCTTTTCAGAAGGCCTATTTTCAGTGGCTATGTTAAAGTTCCGGGGTGTAACCCAACACGATTTTTGAACCTGTCAGGTCTCAATATGCCAAGTCACTGCATGTCATCAGCCAAGAGCCGAAGAGGTCGTAAAAGACCCCTCGGAGCGGATAGAAGGATGGAAGGATGGAAGGATTTGGGACAGATCGGCTATTGTCATACCTATTCCTTGGGGCCCAAGTTCCCTTTGCTCATCTTGGATCATTGTACTTCTTCGGATAGGAAACCCAAAAAACGGACCAATGCTAAGCCTCCCATAATTCATGAGGTGAAAATGTTATGCTCCGTAAGCGTGTACGTGCCTAGAAGAATTGCATTACTTGTTTGTTGTCTTCTTAGCTTATGCCATTAACTGCATCATCTATCAAATGGAAGCTGTCATCTCCACGATTTCCAAAAACGCAAGGCATAAGCCTATATCCACTTTATCCATATCCCTCATCAATTTTGGCCGTCCATCGTGTTTCGTGTATACATACGTATCAGAAAACTGTGCCACGTATCTTGTATCTTCTAAGAGCACATACAGAAGTACAAATTAAGTATACATTCTTTACATAGACTTACACATATCATGTTTTTTCGTAAATTCAACTAGATGTGAAATATACAATATACAACTATACATACCTACATATCTTATTTGCTAATTCGTGTATAGTATATATATATACATACTATATACTACATAACATCTAATGATGCTCCTCCATCCACCAGGCATATCGCCATAAAGATCCAAGGCACGAGGATAAAACACTAATCTCACGGGTGAAGACATAGATCCCCACCTGTCAAAGGAACCCTAATGGAGAATCGGAGGTCAAAAATGGAAGTGAAGGACCGATTGTGAAGAAAAAACCAGTGGCCACGAAAAATCTGAAAACTGAAAGTTCCAAAGCAACGATGATATATCATGTTTTCTTTTTCCGTATGAACGATTGAATTGTGATGTAAATGTGTTGATGCTTTCGCTCTTCAAGACCCCTAAAGGCCTAAAAATGATGTTTCAATTTTACTCAACCTCAAAGATTCTTGAGATTGGTGTGTAATTACATATACAGCCAATCCACCCAATCAATCTGTTCCACGTTTCATTTGAGCAATGCGACCGAGACACTAAAATCAAAATGATGGCCGTTGTTGTAACAATCACCGAGAGCCAAGCATCTTGCTCCTTCAACGCGATGGGCGAACCCAGTATTTCGAACAAAGCAACACAAAAATCCGGAAAAAAAAATGCTTTTGTTTTCAAGAGTTTCTAGCTATGTTAGATTACTTGAGACTCGGGGAATCTTTCTGTGCAGGATTCATGTACCGAGAATCAAATTGTATGAAAGATTTTCATGGATGTGAAAAATTGTATAGTGAAGATGAAAGAGAAAGACTGAATGTACGCAGCAATTAGGGATTCATCATTTTCGTTAATTAAGATTATTTCTTGGGGATCCAGCAAAACCTGTTTAGGCTAACTCAAAACGCCCCACAACACGCACACAAGGATTTCCACATGTCTCCCTGTAGTTTCCAGTAGATTGGATGCCAAAACCTCATTTCAAATCTATCTTATTTCAGCTGGAAAGAACCTCCCCAAAGCATTAGAATCATCAGAATACATGTTAAATATCCATAGCCATCACTTTCAAAATGTGTCAACCCTGACGACTTACCACTGAAGTCATCCAGACCTGCATAAATCGCATGTTCAACAAGGCCAAAGAGGTGACGCTACGATTCAAATCTTCCAACCTCAAGTAGCCAAGAAGACGTGCAAAAAGAAAAACACACGTTTCATTCCAAAAAAGCTGACACAATTGAAAACCAAAATCAAAGACCAAAAGTATCAAAATGGTGTGGCCCGGTTTTGTTGAACGGACAAACATCCAAACATGACACATAGATATCCATCTGTGATGTCGTTGTGTGTCCAAGGAACGAGGCGGAAGCCTCCCTTGTTTCGTCATCTGGCACTCGGAGAAGGACTACATCCTTTGGTGAAGCCACTGGGAAGATCCAATGGATGACGGAATGATGTGATAGTGAGATGATGGAGATGATGGAATGACGGTTGATCATTCATCCTATCATGGGCGTGCAAATTTGAAAAAAAAAAAAAAAAGAGCCTGCATAGAGACAATGAAGGGCGTCCATGTACAGTACTAGTTTCCAACGAAACGGTTTGAGTTTCGGGAATGTCCAAAGACATCAGCCCTGTCATCAATTGCACCCTAGTGCGCTTGGAATCTGTGTGGTGACGCAAAGCCATGCCGGTGTGAATAAACCGAACACAGAATGTAGAAAATACGCATATTACTTTCTAGGCATTGGAGTTCTAGGCCATCTTGGAGAACCGGCACAAGAATAGTCCACTGGTTGGCAACCCTACCCACTGCAAGCAAAGAGACAGACTGTCGGAATGGGGACCTCTCAAAAGCCTGCAAAGCAAGTTGAAAAGGGTCGACCAGTGGGATAAATTGGCTTCCCTCATGGAAAAGTCCGGACTTTCCACTGCTTAGCATGCGAGATGGCAAAACGTGCAATTTTCATGCGAAAGGGTGACGAAGTTAGAGAACTAAAAATATGGTTTATACTGTGTATGCACGCATGCATGCATGCATGCATGGACGGATGAATGGATGGAGGTACGTATGTACCTATCTATCTATCTATCCATCGATCTATCTATCTATCTATCTATCTATCTATCCATCGATCTATCTATCTATCTATCTAACTATCTATCTATCTACCTATCTACCTATCTACCTATCTACCTATTTACCTACCTTTCTATCTATCTATCTACCTACCTACCTTTCTATCTATCTATCTGTCTATCTATCTATCTATCGATCTATCTATCTATCTATCTAACTATCTATCTATCTATCTATCTACCTATCTACCTATCTACCTACCTTTCTATCTATCTATCTACCTACCTACCTTTCTATCTATCTATCTACCTTTCTATCTATCTATCTATCTAGCTATCTAGCTATCTAGCTATCTAGCTATCTAGCTATCTAGCTATCTACCTATCTAGCTATCTAGCGATCTAGCGATCTAGCTATCTAGCTATCTAGCTATCTAGCTATCTAGCTATCTGGCTATCTGGCTATCTAGCTATCTAGCTATCTACCTACCTACCTACCTACCTATCTATCTATCTATCTATCTATCTATCTATCTATCTATGGATCTATGTATCTATGTATCTGTGTATCTGTGTATCTGTGTATCTATGTATCTATGTATCTATGTATCTATGTATCGATGTATCGATGTATCGATGCATCTATGTATCTATGTAAGTAAGAATGTAAGAATGTAAGAATGCAAGAATGCAAGAATGTAAGAATGTAGGTATGTAAGTAAATATGTAAATATGCAAATATGCAAGTATTTAAGTATGTAAGATTATGTAAGAATGTACGCATGTGCCGTATGTGTGTATGCATGTATGGATACATATATGGATGTATGGATGCATGTATGGATGAATGAATGGATGTATGGACGTACGGATGAATGTAATGTAATGAAATACAATGTAATCCAAAGTATTGTAATGGAATGCAATGCAATGCAATGTTGTGCAATTTCATGAACTGTTCTGTACTGCATTGTTCTGCACTGTACTCTTCTGTACTGTTGTGTACTGTCCTGTACTGGAATGAATGTAAGCGTACATAATGAATGAATATAGTACAGGGTTCACTATCATAAGCATATTATCTAGACTCTAGACCCCACCAACACCTGTTAGAGGCCATCCCAACCCATCTTACCCATGCCGGGGCTTGCTTTGCCTCGTCCACCGCCGTCAAAGAACCCCGTTGCGGCCAAAACCAAGGATCATGTTGCACGGTGCAGCTAACTGCAAACAGTTCAGCTGAGGAAGTTTGGAAGAGAAGGTATTTCTAGTGACAGGAGACTTCAAGCATCCTAAGAGCAGGTAACCCAACAGGTCGATTTCTTTTGGTGAATTTGACAAGTGTGGTATGTTGTTACCGTTGACATTACCATGCATCGAACAAAACAGAACCTGACCATTCGATGCTGTGAACTTGGACTCAGATGCAACCGGCCTGAACTCATCCCTTGATCCAACTCGTTGCACACCGTTCCTCGGCGCTCGTGGCGAAGGCATATGTCATGCGACCCAACCCCTCTCAGCCAACATGGATACGGCAGAAAAGCTAGGGAGTACGGAGGGAACTGCAGATTCTTCGAGTATGTTCTGGTCATCTGATCATCCAGTTTTGGAGTTAACAACCTTGAGCCATGCCCAATCTTGGTCGAGCATCTCTGCGCCACGTCCAAGAATATCAGACCTCAAACGGGCCGGTCAGTGGTCCGAGAGGCAGCAACATCAATCAACCATCCCAGTCCAATTCTTTAGACCCAGACCCACAGATGTATATATATATATATACGTCATTTCAACAGAAGCATCATTCCAGGCACAAAACCCACCAGTCTCTTCAGGTTTCTTGTTTGCAAATTCCTATTCGCCAGGATCTACAAGCCTCACCGAACCTTTTCCACCCTATAAACTCTCAATGAATGTCAGATGTGATATTGATATTAAAGTCCGGCAACTCAAAATCATTTGTCCCCTAAAAATCCTTTTTTTCCCCAACATACAAACACTTATGAATTTCTTCGAATCGTTTTGGGGTGCCTCGG
This sequence comes from Breviolum minutum Mf 1.05b.01, assembly GCA_000507305.1. NCBI lineage: Eukaryota > Dinophyceae > Suessiales > Symbiodiniaceae > Breviolum > Breviolum minutum. The sequence goes on from DF240558.1 coordinate 59,734, forward strand.
TTTCTCCTGTTTTTGTTGCCGTTTACTTCACCGTCAGCTATCTGACAGATTCAGGTCCAAGGAACTGCCTTGAATTGATTGAGGATCTAAACTGTTGCTCCAGAGCAGCACAGATTCTTGCAGGATCTCCGGTAAGAATTGCCTTGAAAAACAAACAAAAAAGGCCACATTCCAGCGGCACAATGAATCGGAATGAATTGGCCATTTTGTGTAAGTTGTTCTTTGGAAATAAAAAGAGATTCAAATTAACTACATTTTGACATTCTGACCTCTTTGTATTGAAGCTCAACCAGAAAACATGGTCACCCCACAAGTTGCGGATTATCATCACACGAAGATCCTCGCCATGGCACGTGGCATTGGCAGTGTATCGAGCCCCTTGGGCATCCAGCATGCTCAAAGCTTGCCTATCGAGGTCGAACATGACCAATCGAACCAGAACCTTCAACCCACCATTCACAAGGGGCTTTCAATAAAGTCTTGTGACAGGATAGAAGAATCATAGTAGGTAATATATCACTGTTTATCTTATAAGTTGATAAGCTACACTGATGATAATGATCAATACAGTAATGATGCTGAAATTCTGATACTCCCAAGAGTCACCAAACTACCAAACTCGTAAAATTGTCACCTTCGACTGGATTCAGTGTTTTAGGTGCAGGAAATTCGCGCCTGGCGCCCAGATCTGGGATTGTCCAGCTGAAAATGCTCACGATGAGAATGTTGCACAAAACGCCTGTAACGCCACGACAGTGCCGGAAGGGATGGGCAGCGGGGATGGCTACATCATCAGCTGAGAGCCGAGCCTAGGGCCACTTTCACACCGATGTCTTCCATCTGTTTCACACGATCTGAGTGCATGTAGCTATTCTTCATCAACTCGTTCCTGTGAGAATTTTGGGGAGCCAAGTTTTGGAGATGTGAGAGATGGAAAAAAGTGTGACCCGCAATAATTGAAACTCATGACTAAATGCAACATCCATTAGCAAGGATTTATAAAACAACAGAACACAAACAAACGCATCCTGCAGATCCCCATCACTGCCAAACGGTAGTGAAAAGTCAGCACAACAATTCATGTTGTTTAGTTTCTCCCCTGCACCCTCATGCCATCCCACATTGTCCTGCAAATGCTCATAAGCTGTTTGTCCACCCACTCTTCCGCCAAAATCTGCAAGGAAACTTCTTCAGGGACGTTTTCGTCAAGGCAAAGCCCAGCAAGACTGACTAAGAATCGCCTCTTCAACTGAATCCTTCATAGACTTCATAGAGATTCCCATAGTGACAAAAGTCATCCATTTCATGAAGAGGGGTCGAATCTCAAAAAGATTCAAAAAGAAAGGGGATCAATTGACTGTTGGACTTTGGGTGGTGGCTACCACTGGTGTTTTCTACGAGGCTAGCTGCATCCACTGCATTTCACGGAGACTTTTGGACCAGTTTCAAAAACCATTCGGTGATCTCAAGACTTTTCAAACAAAAACACAGTGGTAGGAAGATATGGCCGAAAGATTGCACATGTGCATCCAGAAGACCAACCTTCCACCAAATCCTTAGGGACGAGCACAACCACCACCACCCAAACACCACCTGCTCCCGGAACTCGTCGAAGGTGACACCACGAATCTCCTGAGAGAGGGTAGCAAAGGAGAACAGTCTATCACTATAATCCTTAAATCTCCAGAACCTTGTGTCAGAACAAAGGCAACTGAACAAAATTGATATATACATTAATATATCAAATTTCCAGCGCACTGAAACGAGGCCTTTTTTTCATATAAAACTTCTTCTTTTCAATTGTTTCTGCGTCGCCAAGTTGGGATGATCCAACTTGATGCGCATACTTGCACTTGGTGAGCGACGATTTTTTGTCGACACACATCATCCTTCGGAAATGTTGCATTGTGCTATGTCGTAGCAATTTGTTTCGGTTGGAGATCAAGGTTTAATTTGTCTACCTCGGAAAAAGCCAACCATCCCATAATGTTTGTTACATATGCGAAAATGTATACATATGTGCATGCAATAGTATGCAATTACACCAACCTAGGACCTAGACCATCTACATATATATATCGCAACATCTTGAAACCTGAATGGCACAAGTCCGGTCTTTTCTATGAATCACAGAAAAAAATCAAGAGAGCTACACAACCTTCCCTGAAACTAACATAGCTCCTGAGAATGGATGGTTGGAAGATGATTTTCCTTTTTGGGAAGGCCTACTTTCAAGGCCTACGTTAGTTTTAGGGAGGGTACCAAACAACAAACCCATCGGCATTTTGTAATGGTTCCAAGTTTCACTCATCCAGGAGGCAACTGAAGATTTGGTACTTTTATGCGATGCATCTCGATCCTGACAAAAACTACCCAAGGGAAGGCTGGGTCGACAATGCCATGTGAATAACTAGTATCATGGAAGGATGGATCATTCAACTACCAAAAAGTTAGGGGTCATCGTTGCCAACACTTGTTTAAACCTCACTTTGATCAGAATCTGAGGTGAAGCACGGCACTTCGCACAATGCCCTCTCATGGAGTTTTCATATGCGATTCAGCCAGAAAAACGGAGAAAGGTTTCTGACATGGAAACCTCAATGTGAAAAACAACATCAAACAGAAAGTCTACATCTACGCAAAGTAACTCAGCCTCTGAAGAATGTTAGTTTTGAGGATGTACAGTAATTACCCAATTTGCCACTTTCAATAGAAGATCAAGTGTGGTCTTACGGCTTCTTCCCACTTCCTGGTCTTCCATTTTTCTCGACCAAAAAACTAGAAATGTCCAAAATTGCCTGGAGAAAAGCTCCAGAGACCTTCCATCTTGGTTGCCTACTCCCAAGTTACCAACCTTCCGCCAAGACTCAATCAACGGCAAATCATCTTCGCGGGTGATGCTGCTGGAACTATCATCGCTCCTCTGCAGCTCCTGCCATGCTTTCTAAAAATCTTAGCCATGCAATACTTAAGGACGATTTGTTGGTCATTTGTCCGACGGTTTGCCACAGGTTTTGTATCTTCCAGGTGCTTTGGATGGGACCATCAACAGCCATCACAGGTGACGACCTTCCAGCCCTGGCGCCTCCCCAGAGGCGTCGCTGTCCTGATGGGTGGAGGTCAAACATCGAAAGGGAATGGAATGGACTCATATCATGCATCTATAAATCTTGGTGGAATTTCTCCTCTAGTCAAAATAGAAACAATACCATCATAAGCATCCTCAACCTCCCTGAATCACCCTCAACTACCAGAATCTTCATCCACTATCACCATCAACTCAACTGACAACTCCCTCAACTTTTTGACAAAATCAACTGGCGAGCACCTCGGTCTTGAAGTTCATCATATCCTTCATCTCGCTGCTGTCAATTCCATCAGGATCCTGGAGCGCAAGGTTGGTTCACGCTCCAACACTCCACCTCTGACACCCCTTCACCACTCTTCTGGAAGCCTCCAATCCATACAGTCCTCCTTGGTGTTAGGCATAGGAACCGGAACTCCAATGGAAAATTCGGAGGCTTCACCATCTTCAGCATCAGGCGATTCCGGCACTTGTTCCACCACTTCCTGTGCCTGGAGGCGGTGAATTTCCAGCACTTTGTGGTAAATGAAATGGCACAAATGGAGAAGATCTGGTTGGAATAGGAATTTAAGATCAAAACAGATTCATGATATCCTTTGGGGATAGAATGGAAGCTCAGAGATGGGAAAGAATCATGAAACAATCCCTGTAACTCAGGGTTTCTTTTTGGGAATTCCTTCCAACATTCATCAACTTCTCGGGGTTGCACCTCAAAGCGTAGCTGTTTCGCTGAGTTCGCTGACATGGAGATTTCAGACGTCTGCCAAGGTCAGACAACTGAACAGCTGGGTCAACTTGGGTCATATCCGAATGAAGATCAGCTGACGCTGACCTTGTTTTTTCTTCCCCCCCTGGCTGCGTTGAATTAGCCATAGGTTTGTTTTGTCCTCAGGTTTCTTCTAATTCTTCTTCATTTCTGCCACGAGAGGGAATTTTTGGGTATTTCTGGGGTGGTTTTTTAAAGTGACCTTAAGAAGATGCATGAAGGCCAATCAAAGTCCCCTCTCGCTCAGTGGTAGACTTGAAACCCGAGCCGAGCCTGTCTGGACTTGGTCACAGGCTCCTAAAAAGGTGATGAACATCAAGGGTGGATTGGGCTTGAATGACCTGGAGGTGCCATTTCAGGTTGGCAATTGAAGCAGGAGCTGATCCGATCATGTCAATTAAAGATCGCTGTCTGACAAATGTGTGGAGGTACTGCGATGAAACCCACAAAAAAGAGTTGGAAGTTGAAGGTAAAAGTGACCCCTTGAAAGGGTTCGCTTCCATGTCCATTTCCATCCAGGTTTTACCATCGTCCTGCTCAAGCTCCTGTGGAAATCCGTCATCGTCCTGCTCAGGCTCATGTGTGTTGCTCCTGCGACCGGGGCCGGATTTCCTTTGTCCACCACTGCCTTTTGGGAGACTTCACTCATCTTACAGCACCCATTTTTCCTCTGAATCACGATTGAAGGTATGATAAGCACAGGGTAAGCACAAAGCTCATATCTTCATATCCTTAAAGGCATCAAGTTGTTTTTGCAGGGAAGCGTTACCACCACCACTAGCACCACCACCACCAGCACCAGAGGTCCACCTGATCGATATTTTGTTGGAGAAAAAAGACAGATTGGTGATCTTCCTCCGTGAATTCGTCGATTTCCTTGGCGGCTCCAAGTTGGAATGAAAGGTCAGAAAGGATTGTCTCAGAATTTGGAAGCCTGAAATAGTTGTTTGGTGTTCGAAAGTCAAACATTTCTAATGAGTGGACTTGGAGAGATCACTTAACAGTTTGGAGATACAACCATCAACCATCCATCCTGTCTCATATTTATCGTGCGTGAGAAAAGGTTGGTAAGAAGAAGAATGAAATCATTGCGATCCAAAGCACCTGGTAGCATTGTCAAATCTTGCAAGCACCGCGTTGAGCGCATGGTTGGAGATCTTCCCATCATAATCCTGCTACAGCTGCCAACAAAAAACCGACTTGATATCAACCTTCAGCCTCATTCAATTCCGTGCTTAGATACAAAGACATCCTAAAGATTCCATCCCCGTCTCCCCCACGTGTAAGTCAATCCCACTTCATTTCTTCATTCAACGACTATTCAGCCCGCTGCACCTGATCCAAAAACGCGAAGACACGGTGCAGCTTCTTATCTAACAACGTCCGGGAGTCGGAATCCAATTGCCTCGTTGAACGATCCAAAAAAAAGGAGCAACCAAGACTTGGGTTGAAGTTGTACATGATCTATGTGTATATATACAATGTATATACAACTATCATACTAATATTCGTTATTGATAGCTTGAAGAAAAAAAGGTAAGCTCAAAGTCCAACAGCTATATACCTACCTATGTTGCTTATGGTGAAACCTCGGCACTGAAACTGGACTTCAAAAAAGACAATGAAAGACTAAAAAAAAATACACAAAAGATTTTAGGATTTCTAAAGTCATGGTAACATTTCTGACTACCACTACTAATTGCGTGTTTATTGAAAAAGTATCAGTCCAAATCAACTTCACCTATCCTGAAAACACCAAGCCACCGGTTCCCTCGCTGTAGCAGCCCTGTTATTCGAGGCAGTAGGGCTGCAATTCGCATGAGCCGCGTCAAGCGCTGCAAGCGCGAGACACGCGAGGAACGGGCGGCCAGCATCCTGGTAGTTGCACCACATCGGTCCAAATGGATCCACTTCATTGCGGATCCCCAAACGATGAAAAATCACTTGCCATGCGGTACCAGGTTTCTTGTATGCCATCCCGTTTTAAAAGAAAAAGGGAAGAAAGATCCAAATGGCTGAGGTAACATCTCACATCAAGGAAAAAAAGGCTCACTTTTAACGGCAATAAACTTCCACCCAAGGGATGAAAAGTCCAACTCCCATGCACCCAAGGTGCAAAAATCGGGTGATGCTTTCATCACTGCTGGCAATGAAGTTGGAACTTAAGATCTGCTTCCAAAACCAGGTCTCTGGCAATAAAGACAGCCTCATCTTTGAATTGGAAGAGAAGAGAAAAGAAGATGTGGGTGTGGATACCTTCCGGGTCTTCCAAACAGCGCTGGCTGAAAATCTTCTGGGTTTCCCATAAGGAACACATTCACATTCACTATTCATGCTGGATTTTCCATTACCCAAATCTATTTGTATAGAGGAAACCCCTCCCAAAATCTACTAGAAGTTGTCCAAATTCAGCAAGAAACCTTGATGAGTTTGGTAGGACCTTATTAATCATAGATATTCAAAAGCTGCATACTGCAACAAGCTTTGAGGCTTTGCTGAGACGTTTTTTATTGGCATACAAAAATAATGACAAGTGCGACCCTTCTTGGGCTTTGAACTCTTGAGAATCTGATCCTCCAAACCACCCAAGCTCAGAACGCCAGGTCACGAGGCAGCCAAGTCTAACCAAAAGGCGAAGCGACAGATGTAGTGCGGTTTTGCTAGGCTATTTAGCACTAACTCCAGCACAAAGCACGCCAATGTCACTGTCATTGAAACACTGATCCTCAGCACATCAAGTCCATGTTGCAGGTCCATGTTCTTTGTCAAATGTTGCGATGTTGATGTGGAAAGCATGTCTGTATACACAAGCAAAATGTCAATGGAACTCATCCATTCGAATCAAAATGGATCGCTTGGCCCCTGAACTCTCAAATTAGCCTTGAAAACAATCGCAGAAACGCTATACCGAAGCGGAGGTCGACAGTCCACTGCACCTGTCCTATTATTTTATTCTTTGAAAACGCATCAAATGTCAGCTTCTTTTCTTAGAGACACATTTATGCATTCATCCTATTCCTGCATTAGAAAAGATGCTTCTTTCTCCTTCACCCACAGGAAAAAACACCTTTTCCACCGATGCAGCTTGGAAACACCACTCCAGATTGCTTGTTGCCCCAAATGACATCCACATCTGGAGCATAGAAACTCCACCTTCAGCGGAGTCATCTTTTCGAGCAGCTGGATTTCAAGAGACGGGAGCGACATTCAAGGATTCGTCATGTCACAATGTGTCAACAAGATGTTATAAAGATTGATGTTGCCTTCAATGTTCAATGCATTAGATCATTCAGATATATTGGTATATTCCTTCCATGCAACAACCACTAACAAGGCTGGCTTCAGAGGTCTAAGGTTGGAAAATAATTCCCAAGCTGAAGTTCTTTTTCCAGCAAAGGTGGGGAGAGATCCCAAATCTTTGCCGCCATTGTGGCTAGGCACTCCTTGAAGCTATCCAAGAAACTAAGAAGACACTGAACGACAGGATAGTCTCATGAGGTGACTTTTACCAATTGTTGTTCTGGGATTCTCCATACGGTTTCTAGTTTATACATAATTTCCCTTTAGCCTTGAATTGATACAGTAGGTCTATGTAGGAACTCCCCACTAAACCACCCAGCTGTCTGTGTGAGGTCGGAGGTCACTAGAATGCTACATAACTCACCCTAAATATCTATCTGTATACTGTACAGTAATTGATCTTTTTCCTTCTTCATCTGTTGACTTTTCCTTTCGCCAAGACTTCTGATCAACCAACCATTTCACCAACTCGATCCCCCAACCCAGCCGGATACAAAGATCGGATATCTGTATCAAAAAAACAACCCACTGCCATCGGTTGCCAAGTCACATAGTAAGGAATAAGAAGAATCCGGTAAAGCGACCGGAACTGATCAACTGCAGGATTTGAGCTTTGAACCCTGAACTATTCGTAGCCGCGAATTCCTGCAACCGCTGAGGGGATTACTGGAGTTTTCCTGAAGGGCAGTGAAGGGCAGTGGAGTGACTTTATTGCATATTTCCCCAACAACGAAACAGAATGTCCCCACATCCAAACTTCATCAATACAGTGTCTGGTCAATTAAGCTTTTAGGATACACATCATCAACTGCCAATCCCTCTTCAAACTATTTGCATCGCCATATACGTACATGGAGTTGGGACCCAACATCCAAACGGTGACTACTTGATACCTATATTCGTCTCCGAATCTGGGGATGACTCTAGATGTTTCCCAAGACTTTGAGCCATTTTTTCAAGTCAACCAAAAAAAAACTGAGTGAATGTCAGGCAGTGACAGGTTCACAGAATCTCCAAAAGCTGAGCAAGGAACTCCCCCCCACCCTAAACCCACACATCCCACCTCTGCAAAAGAATCGGAACGCCTCCGCCCAGAAGGAGATGTATTTACCTCCTGGAGGCTGAAAATGGCGGGAAAATCCTCATTGAAGACAGGTCCTTTATGGCTCCACGACAGTGACCTTCGTTTGATTTGGACAAATCATAAATATCAGCTGTACAAAAGAGGCCACAAAAGGTATTTGCCCTCACAAACCCATTTTCCTTGCTGTGAACTGACCGAGATTGGGATCCTAAAAAAGATTTAAAAAGTATGGATCAAAATCAAAAGAACCGAAATCAGAGAGGAGAATCTGAGATGCTTCAAGGGTTTTTGGTACAAGACTCTAACAGTTGGGATAAAGATCAAAGTGCTTCAAACAGCTTCAATCAACCCCAAATGGCTATATCTTCAGTGCAAATATTCCTTGAATCCTAAAAGAAGGTTGCAGCCTGAACATCTAGGAGGCACCCTCCCTGACAGGCTCATCATCATGTTTTCATTCAAGACTTGAAACTTGTGGTTTCCCTTCACAGAACAACATTTCCCACAACATCCCAAAACCAACCAACACATTTCTCTCCGGCTTGGCTTCTGGGTTCTCTGTGGGGGAGTCTTGAGCCGACCTGGCGTCAAGTCATTCAGGTCAACACTCAATCCTTCTTCCACTGAAATAACATCGGCCAAGATGAGAATAAGATGGTTCAAAATAATATGAAACTCCACTGTAGTGCAAAAAAGAAGATTAAAAAAACACATCTTTCGGACCAAAGAAAATTCATCAGCTTCAGCTCTGCAAGTTCTCAAGGTTTCCTGCCTTGAGGTCACATCACCAAACTGATGTCTGAGGACAGAATCCAAGCCCCGGATTGTGTTGGGACCTGCCAGCTGACTCCGAGATGCGCAACTGCCCAAATTCAAACTGACCTACCACTTGGAAGAAACCAAATTTTGCCTACCTGCAACTAGTGGAAGGATTTCCCTTGTTGACAAGTTGCAGTTAAACTCGGCTAGTTGGACAAAGCCTGCAACTCCCTATTGGCTCACATCTTCCAAGTGGAAATTTCCAGTGAAGGAACATCATGACCCTTGGGGCTTGAAAGCCATGACCTGACTCATTACATTAGTTTGCTTGATCCCCCCCGTCCAGCATCAACCGTCAACATCTACCCCTCCTGAGTCGCGGCTCGGCTTGGAATCAAACCTCAGCGTGGGGCCGACGTTGCGCAGGAGCAACATTCGAAGAAAACTACCAACTCACCAATGAAAGGTCCTAAAACTCTCACCCCAACCCTTCACTAGAGAGGAGAATTATTGGGTCTTTTGGGGAAGGATCACTTTGGCAACTTGTCTTCCTTGGAGCCTGGGTTGCCCGAACAAGTCCATCTTAGAGCCTGGCAAGTTTTTGATTCGACAGACTTTTCGACAAGTGGGAACCACTTCTACCAGCCACAAGGGGGTGTGATGATGGTTGGATCATTTTATGAACAACGCATTTGCGGGAGACACCTCTACCTCCCTGCCATTTGTCTTATCATCTTGGAGGTCACAGGATACTAGGCATTGCGTTCTGGATCCTACAGACTCCACCACCTCTCTGTGGTTGCGCCTGCAGGTGGAGTTGAGGGTTCGCCCAAACTGCTTTGACTCCTGGGTCCGGATTCCCAGCCACCCTATGCAACTGACGGCCCAAAGACTCTAGCAGGATTTCTGGTGATCATTCAAACCTTGGGGGGGGCCTATGTTTTGAGTGTCAATGAAAAGATGAAGCTCGAGTGGGCGCAAGAGTCCCAAGTTTCTTGTCGCGAATCAGAATCTCAATGTCGATTGGTTGCAAACGGGCGCCCATCTGGCCACCCGATGGCTGCGACAGCACGGGCATTTTCCCTACACTCACCCGTGTTTTGTCGCTCAAACAGCTATGAGTGATCTGAGTTCAAAAAATGTTTTCTGCTTCTACTTCTGTGATGCAAACTTGGGTTATCGTAATCAGTTGATCTCGATGAGGCACTCTGTCTCACTGCAAATTACTTGTGATCTTCATTGGGCCTTACCCCACCCACTCCCCTCCCTTCACGGGTGTAGCATTACTTCCATGTTCAAGCTCAAGAGACGTTATCACATCCCCCCCTCCAACCCCAAACCCCTTCCTTGGCACGTGGCCACACGTGGCAAAAAAAAGCAACACTTCAAAATGGCAGCTTACTTGGTGAGAAACATTACGTGCTCGTTTAAGTGCCATCGGGCCCAAAACAAATGCCTGACCCCAAACCTGCTTGCTTTTTCCAAGTCACAAGTACAGTCCAAGAATGGTTTGCAAGATTTGCCACAAAGCTAAACCCCCCCAAAAACCAAATATATATCCCCTGCAAAGGCACTTTGGAAGATGAGTTTCCTTTTCCCATTGGTGGGATATGTTAGTTTCCTGGAGGGTCCTTAGATCAACAATGATCCACAGCTCCTCGGGCTGCTAGCTCCATGGCTTGCTCCACTCTCACACTCTGAGGATGCATTCTCATCACCTTTCAGCCATAGTGACAATGTAACTTGTGCCTTGGGGTAGGAAATCTACCTCAAAAAATATATGTTTAACAAGTCTAACAAGGAGAAGGTAGTGCTTGATGAAACTTCTGAGTCTATGAGAGTTTCCTTTTTGTTTGGACCTTTCACCCCCAAAACAAATCAACGTTTGGGAAGCCACACCTGTGTCCAGTGGCACTGGCGGCATGGCAGTGGTGCTGGCACTGGAAGAGGCTGCAACAAAAAAAATCACTTCGGGCTGAAAGTTGGGTGTGGGGTGTGTGGGGTGGGGCCTATGGCTTGGCTGACATGAAAAGCTTGGCTTACTGATCTGTAAGACTAATGTTAGATAACATGATGACCTGATGGGGATGAACAAGGCTTGCTTTTAATTCACACATAGCCACCAGACTGAGCCACAAATGTCGCCAATCATAACGCTTTGGACAGCAAATGAAAGCAGGGCATGGTGCATCATGTTATTCTTGCTAGAACTTTACAGCTAGTCTATCCTCTACATCATTCGCTCCCCAATCTCAAATCCGATACTTCGCAAGGCCGAGGGACAAAATCAATACTGTTCCGAACTTGGAAGTATCTGGTCTTGTGTGAAGTGGGTCATATCATATACCTCATATCAATCACTATCTTGCGGCCATTTCAGTGAATCTTGAGATTTAACTTCATGGGGGTTGATGAATAGCAGGCCCTCAAAGCCTTCCAACCTGTCTTTCAATCTGGGGATTCAGACAGAAAGCTTAAGGAACTTCTGAATGTAAAAGAACTACATCTCGTATCATTGTCATCAAAAACCTTTGTAAAAGAATGCAACTCTGCAATGTTTTGATGGATTCATGGTGTCTCACGGGGGAAAGGAAATCCGCTTTCTTTGAGTAACTCACTCAAAAAAAAATCGGATACCTCTCAGAAAACCCTAAAACCTCCCCGTTTTTTGTCTGAAAATTTTGCGTCCTAACTTTCACATCTCCCCACCTCCCCAACTGAGCTCCAAACCTTGGACTCAGCAGTTCCTTTGGGCCTTTGGGAGCGGAATTTTCCATCAGTTAAAAGTTAGCCTTTTATGCCACCTGGCGCAGTGATTCCTACAAGCTACCTGGTAATTAAATGCAATCAATCCCGTAGTATCAGGGACCCGCCTTTGTACTACTGTAACCAACCAACAAAAAATGAAGTGACCAGAGAGTAAGAGAGCAATACTCTAACACAACTCTTGATATCTCTTGATATCAATCAATTTCCGTAGTGAGGCCTTGGAAAAAAAGTCTAAAGAATCATTCATGATGAAGTGCTCTCGATAGGTTGGTGTTCAGAGTTCAGAGTGCCCCAACTGATGGCTTTCCAGCACCTGGCAACGAAGGCACTGGTTGAAACAGGCCTATTCTGGAGATGAGAACGTCGGCATGAACAATGTCGCTAACAAGAGCAGCAAAAGAGTGTCACATTTCGAGACTCCCTCTACACAACACTCAACAAACTGCATCTGCTCTCAAAATCTTCCAAACATGCATTTTTGCCAAGTCATGCCGATACAGAGATCCTCCATCCACTGGAATCGCTATGCAAGTCATCTCCATCTTTCCTCACCCTTGGCTGCAACATGACACCTCTGCCAGGCCAGGAAAAAACCTGGGTAAACCCAGCCGCGGTGGCAACCGCTGCCATGTGGGCTCCGCTGCTGGCAGGTTGGTCTTTGCCGCCACCTGAGCACATACTACTTCTATATATCTTTAACGTATAAGCCTACGCTATATATATTATATATATATATGTATACTAAATATTGTACTATTAGTTGGATTTGTTTTTGCTATGTATTATATGTGTGATCAAACTAGATTATATATTATATTAGGTGCATATTGTAGAGTTTTTTGCATATACATTGTACATAGATACGTTTGAATATTTGTATACTATCTACTTTCCGTCTGACTACTATATAAGATTCAGTTTTTCCTTACTGCAGGGATGCATGAGCCGTTGGGGTAAAGGGAAACTTGGATTTCCGAAACAAAAAAAAACAATGTCAGTATCACCCAATTCGTGGGCCTGAGACCGACCTGGAACTTTTCGCTTGAAGCCACGATCCTGTCCAGGCAAGTGCAATGAGGCTTTCTTTGTCTCACATTTCTACAAACAGTTTGTGTGTGTGACTTATTCTCATGTTTTCCTGTTCGTGTTTGTGAAACGGAACAGAAGAAGTGAGAGCATGGCATCCATTTCTGACAAATCGAAACCCGACATCCAGAGCTGCATGACTGTTTGACACACCTTCTGCGGCGAGCGCACCAAATCCAGTAACCTAACAAGGTACCAAACAAAAGAAGTTCATGAGATCTAATCATCTAATCCACCAAACAGTTGACAAAACATCAGGCCAAGGTGGCCTGGAAAGTAAAGCAACAAACGAAGAACGAAATGTAACCCACAGCCACAGTTTCACCGCACCTCGCTGCTTCAGGATTGATCAAGCTTGGAAAGGTGCCTCAGAACAAGCCCTCAAGGGGTCCATGTTCTTCTCATCTTTTCGTCATACACTACATAAAGATACATAAAGTGTGTCATCTCTCTAGAAAAACCATCTTCTTCATGAAACATATGGCGGAAAAAAAACCCACTCTAGCTGTGAATCGCCCAAGCCTGTGCCTGGCGCCATGGATGGAACGGTCCAAATTTGGACGGTTCCATCGCTGGTGCAGGCACTGGGCGACACAAAAGTTGGTGGCAACTTTTCAGTCACTTCTGTAATTGGAAGATGTTTTGTGTCGCCCAGTGTAATTGGAAGATGCTTTTGTTGCCAACTTTTTTGTTACCAACATTGGAAGTTGGTGGAAGATGTTTTTGTTCAATTTCTGGGGTGGTTGTCTCTCAATAATTTTGTTTGGTTTTCGCTGGGACTCATGTTATTCACTATCGTGAGACTTGAACAACAGGAGCCGAAAGTCACCGGCGGCCGTCGTGAACTTCATCAAATAAATCACCAAAAGTTTCAAATACCAAAAATGAAGGTAACCTCAACTTGAAGGCTGGGTTTTCCCTTACGTAAGCCTTACATACAGCTTGTATGGCAGCTTGTATATAGGTGAATACCTCCATTTTAGGTACCTGAAATGTTTGATGAGTAAACCATCCGCGGAAATGTGGAACATCTAAATAAACCATATGAAAAACGCGCCGACCTAGTTGCAATCATGCGTCAAGGGTGAAAAGTGAAGGGATATCTGGAGCCCCTTCAAACGTTCAAAAATGTATCGGTTTGAATCATCTACATTTTTCATTGAGATGTTCCCTCTTTCAGCTCTACTCACCTTCAAGGGCACCTTCCATAAATGGTAATCATGGAAAGCCAGAATGCCAACAAAACTTGGAGGCAGGAAACTTGGTCAGCAACTGTTGTGATCAGAAAAACGTGTGTGACATTCCAAAATTCGATTTACAATCACAAACATGAAACATCATCCGGCACTCGAAACAAATGCATTTTGCCTCTTAAATTGAGGAGAAACGGGACAAACATGTTACTTCTGCTTAATGTTTTTGCTCTAGATTGGTCAATCACGCTCAAGGGCTGGGTCTGCGACGTGGTGCAATTTATCTTTCACTGCGAAGTGGTACAAAACAGCCAAACAACCAAAGAGTTTGTTCAAAATGATCCCTGATCGGAAGCTAGATGTACAAACCCAGCGAAATTCAAAGCAGAACATATTTATTTAAACCGCACATCGGTCAAATTACATAAAGGTTGTTGTTTTGTTCTCGTGGAAAACAGCGGTTGATCTCTGTTGTCCGTATTAGCATCAGCTCGACCTCAATATTCAAATCAACGTGCAGAGCAACAAAAACATAGTTAGTCAAATTAAAACCATATTCCCCTCACGTGTTTTAAACCTTGCCACGGTCCAACGTTGCGAAACCATATATTCCGCTCACATGGTGCATCTCATTCAATTCCAAACATAATACAAAATGAAAATCAATGTGTTTTTCAAAACAAACCACGAAATTTTTGGAATGGACAGGCAGCAGGCAAACTATCTTAAGTTCAAAATCGATGGGGTCGTGTGGCGGTGTCCATGTTGTTGGTGCATGTTCAGACCTCGTTTTACATCAAAAAAATGGTGGTTTTTTGAAGTTAATCACATGAGTGAGAACAACAAAAATATTTGGTTTGATTGATTTTGCCCGGGTCTTTTTTTTCCACCACAAAGTCGAGCCAACTCCGAAAGCATGATCAATTTCAAAGAGACTGTTTTTTTGTTGTCTCGCCTTTTTTTTGAGAGCGGGTGGTTAAGGGGGGAGTTGCGAAAAGAGTAATTTTAGGGTTTTTTTAAGAACAATCTAGCAAACAAGACCATACACCATACAAGAGCCAAGAGCATCATAGAGAATCCTGCCATTGTAGGCAATGTTTATCTTTCTAACAAAAACTTTTCCCTATAATCCATGTGTTTTGAAATAATAATTGTAATCCGATAAGTCACCTTTTTCATTATGAAGCAACCTTTACTCTTGCTAACAAACACTGCCCCTAATCTATTTTTTGTTTCTATAAAGTCCGGTCCAGAAGAAAACCCTACTCTTTCGAAAAAAATCATCTATTAAAATCTTATTTCTGAATTAGTTTGTGTTTTGAGGTCATTTTTTCAATGTGTAGAAACTTTTTCTCTTTTTAACAAACACCTACCAGTAGTACCGCACGAGGCGGTGGCGGAAGTTTCAAGAATAGGAAACGTATAGGAGAGATTGGCTGTGGTGAATCACGGATGACAAAGCAAAAACACTGACCAACTGTCCGACTGTCCAACTGACTAACTGATCATCTGACGAACTGACTAATTGAGTTACTTACTGACTGACTGATTGGCTAACTAGCTAACTGACGAACTCACTAACTGACTAATTGATTAACTACCTCATTGACTGAGTGACTGCTGACTACCTGACTAATTAATGAACTGACAAACTGGTTGACTGACTAACTGCACTAGTTAACTAGCTACTTGACGAACTGACTCATTGACTAAGCGACTTACTACCTGACTAACTAATGAACTGACTAACTAGTTAACTGACAAACTGACTACTGGACTATCTGCTGATTGATTGATTGATTGATTGATTGATTGATTGATTGATTGATTGATTGATTGATTCATTGATTGACTGATTAATTGATTGATTGATTGATTGGTTGGTTGATTGATTGATTGATTGGTTGATTGATTGGTTGGTTGATTGATTGATTGATTGATTGATTGACTGGCTAACTGACTGATTGACTTACTGACTACCTGATCGATAAACTGAATGATTAACTGACGTACAAACTAATTGACTTTCTGACTGACTGACTCACTCACTAATTGACTAACTAATTAACTGACTGAATAACTCACTAGCTAGTAAGTCAAATAAATTAACGGACTAGCTGGCTGAGTAACTAACTAGCTAGCTGACTAACTGATGGACTACCTACTCATTTTGATCACTGTTGCTTTCGGCTTCCAAGATCAACTTTGATACTGTCACCACTGCCTCAGATCAACAAGCAATCAGCAGGGCTCATGTGAACTGTATACAAAGTGACAAAGTAACATTACTTGATTGGCAGACGCATCCGCAAAGTCTCACAGGGAACATGGTTGCGGGAGAACATGTCCAAGAAGAACATGAGAGACGGCTATGTCTGTTTCACCTTTACAGTTAAGATTGTTTGTTTTAGGTGATTTTTTGTTGCTCGTATGCGTGGGCCTCGCCTGGCATCCTCGCGCTTGCAACGCTTTCTTCTTGGCAAGCCAAGAAACACAAACGAACTCTGAGGTGGCCTACAAGTTTCACGTTTCACTCAAGTTTCACCTTTTAGTCCCGTGAGCATTTCCTTAAACCAGGCCCGGACCCCATCCATTAAAACAATCGTGAAGAAGGATAAGCGTTTTTTTTTGCTGGCAGCTGCTTGGATATGTCCCGGGCGGAGCCTTCAGTCAGCTGAGCATTAGTGTCAAAGACGCTTTGGTCAAATTCACCTTGTAATGATGTTCATCATTAAAGTGAAATCGGCCATTGAAGCAAGAAATCCAACAAAACCAAGACTGAGAACATGTAGCTCCGAGTGAGGCGGAGAGCTTGGTGAAATTCCGAGGGGAAAGCACCTACGCCAGAGCGGAAAGGCCTGGCACCAATTTTGACCCCACCGACTTTTGCCACCTGCGGTGTCGGTCTAATTTGTTAATTTGTTTGTATGCAATTTTTTGGCCTGAATGACTACGTTGTTCTGTTTTGCTTCCATTCAGTTACGTCCAAATGCGGATCATGATATGCTGACTGTAGGGGCTCTGCCCGGGACCTTCTTCGCAAGAAGATCGCACCTAAGCAGCAAGGAACAAAAAAAAGTAGAAGGTCAAAGTGGTGCGGATGGTTCCATCCGGAATCCATTCTAAAAGAAGAAATACTTCCGAGATAAACTCTCAAGCAATAATATCGCGCAAAAGGTGACACGGTGAAACGTGAAACTGCACCCTTCTCAGACGCTGCAATCTTGGATTCCTCTCAGTGTATCTTGGCTCTTGGCGAAGCGAAGACGTAAACAAGCGCAGTAATCAGATGAAGTAAACATGTGCATGACAAGAGATGAGGATAAACTCTAAGAAATGACAAAGGAGAATAATGCGGAGGGTGAAAATTCATAGACTGAGAGAGGAGAGTGACATAGAAAGGAACAATCACGTTTGACCGTGATCCAACGCAAAGGAACATCCAAGATGCACCTAAGCCCATCGTCCTTTGCTATAACGTCGATAATCCGTTGCGTTGGTTCCAGGTAAGAGCGGAAGAAGTGGAAAAAGATCAAAAATGTGAGATGTGAGAAATGCAGATGATAACAAAAATAGATCACAAAAAGAAGGAAGAAAGGTTTTTTTATCTGGATGCTGCATGGCTCAACGAAGGTCGTTGTCCGGGTGGTCGCCCTTCTGTCAGCAAAAACTAAGAAGAAAGTCGCAATTTCACTGAAAACTCTGCAAAAAAGGGTTTCCGTGAAAGCAACAGCTTGAAAACAACCATAGACAAACACCAACCATATTGCAGTCTCTCGGAGAGTGCAGGGTGGGTGTAGCCTGTTCCTCGGACGTTTAGATCAAGGGCTAGTTGGCAACGCCGAGAGCACGCATGTCAAACGTCCGAGGGGAAGGCAACGGTTGTTCCAGTGGTTGGGAGATGCTGCAAAGTTGGAAACATAAACATGAAAGTGAATCTAATTATTTGCGACAAAAATGCTCAGCCATTTGGACTTGGTAAAATTTGGCTTTGAGCATATATTATGGTGAACAGTTGAAATAGCCTGTAAAACAACAAAAGTGAAACTGTGGTCATAAGTTGCCAATTGAGGTAGAAGCCCAGCCAGTACTGCAAATGACAACGAAGAGCCACGAAAACCACGCAGAGAGCGCGGGAAGGGTGGAGTCTAGCAGACTCCCGAAGAACGAAAATCTGACACAAACCTTGGAGCACCGTTATCAGCCACAGTACCAACATACTGTGTCGAGGCAGGAACACGGGAGGGAAGATACTGGGAGAGGAGCACTCCCGCACAAAGGACGCGTTGTCGACTGCTAAGCTGTTCGTCGGACTCCAAATTACTTGAGCAGAGGAAGAAAGAGAGAAATTTCGAAGCGAGAAAAGTGACTTTTAATCCGTCTACCATCCACAAGAGGGGAATATTGGATACAGTAAGCGGAGCGAAGGAGGGCGCAGACCGACGATATGCTGCGGAAACCATCCAGCAGGAGGCGTGGTAAGTCAGAACACAGGGCGATGACAAGTTGGTTTCTGGTGGGTCCTCGATATTCGCCGAGAGTGAGTCGGTATTTGCGGCGTCGGTTGAAAAAAAAAAGGAGAAAGGTGATGAAAAGGGATAGAAAAAGTAACAGGATGGCCAAAAAGGAGAGAAAGGGAAATAAACGAAACTAGTTTTTTTTTTCACTCCAGTATGACTCCGAGGCATCCACTAAGTCGATGCATTGCACGGGCTTAGAAGCAATGGGGGTGGCAAGAGCCACTAAATAAAACAAAGGTACCTGGTCAAACCAAAACAAAAACTCTGTACATCAAACTATGCAACTGCATCACACCAAAGAATGAAAGCAGTTAGTCAAAATGAATAATCTTCCCGACAACCGATACGAACAAGAAGAATCGGTCAGAGCCGTGATCACGTTGACAGATCACATGGAAACTCTCTTCTGTATCTTCGTAAAACCCTTCGAAGTTGCAAGTTTTGTTTGAACTTTGTGAGTACTTCAGTACTTGTGGCCAATTGCACGTTTTTGCATAAATAACTGATGTTAAACATCTCTTCTGGTTGTTGCAGACATAGCGTCTTTAACACTTCTGTTCAGCTGACTGAAGAACGTTCCTCCCGGAATCAACCCAAGCAACTTCCAGCAAAAAAAAAACATCGAAATATGACATCACGAATGCAGCAAAGTTCCAAAGGAAACTTGTTGACTAATAGCCCGAGTCTCTCTCTTTGCACTTTTTCTCTATCGCACTCTTGTTAAAAAAAAAGCAGAATGGCCAGTCTGGGCAGCATGTCTGGGCCAGCCGAGAAACCTGTTGCAGAAATATTTCGACACAGTGGGTTCTATAGACGGCTTTGGTGCTGCTTTGGGCGAGGCCGCATTGGCGAAATGAAAGAGGACGCAACCACAGGTGTCACAAAAAACTCGCAAAATTCTGACTGACAGATGTTTTACTTTCAGTGGTCTTGCTAAGGCGAGAAGTTATTCACATAGAAACTCTCTTATACCTTAATTCTTTCAAGAGTGTGGTGTCCACGCAGCACAGCTTCTTCTGTGAATGAATGAAAAGTTTTTTTTTCCAGGAGAACGGACGTGAAAGTAGAAGAGATATTGTAAGAAAATGGAAAGCATGTGTAGATTGAAGAGTGGAAGAAAGGAAAGAAGGAAATTCAATCAGGCAGATTCCTGCCTAAATTTGGTTGTGTTTCTGTTTTGTTTGGTTTCTAGTTCATGTATCATTTTGCTCTTATGCGTAGTACTTTGTTGTTTTGCTCGCATCCTTTCTGCTTTTGCAATAGAGGCGTCCCGTGGCACTACAGTTGTAAGATGTTGCTCTTATAGCCCGAAGACAGACCGACTGGCTGGATCGAATCCTTTCTCGTGCATGGACAAGCCCTAATGCATCAATTTTTCATGTTGTGGCCAGTGCTTTTGAGCTTTCATTTGCATTCTTTCCTTCGCAATGAGCCTGTGTACTAACGGCATTTTGATGATTTTTTCACATCTGGCAATAGTTTATCCAGTATTTTCTCTGTTTCGTGTGGCTTTTTGGTACCTAGATTTTTTACAAATCATGTCCTCTTTACATACAAGAGAATGCATGACCGACAAGACTTCCTGCTCGATCGGCTATGACACAAAAAAACCGAGTGCTGATTCTTTGTTTTTGTTTGTGCCACTTGACTCTGCATCTTTAATTGGTTTGTTGCAAAATGTGATATGTGGCCATATGTCTTTTTCACCTTCGCTTGACTGGCTGATGGACAAACTGTCCGGGACTTGCTCCAGCAGCAGCGAGAAAGAAAAAACAAAAAGAAGTTGCGTGGCTTCTAGTTTCTGGGCTGACCACGGTTCTTGGATGAAAAAAACCGTGGGAGCAGTACGAGAGTGAAGAAGTAGTAGTAGTAGGGGCAGGAATGGTAGAAATAGAAGTGGTAGTTGTAGTAGTACCAGTAGTAGTAGCAAAAGCAGTGGGAATACTAGAAGTAGTGGTAGTAGTGGTAGTAGTAGTAGTAGTAGCAGTAGTACTAGTAGTAGTAGTAGTAGTAGTAGCAGCAGTAGTACTAGTAGTAGTAGTAGTAGTAGTAGTAGTAGTAGTAGTAGTTATGGCAGTGCAGGGTAAGAACAACACACGGGGCTCCAGTCTTTGTTTGCAGGTGGTGGCCTTGGAAGAAGACATGGGGCCCCAGTCTTTGTTTGCAGGAAGAACATCATCTTGCTGTGGGGAAGTTAGTGGCCAGCTCGTTGACATCATCCTGCTGTGGGGGGCGGAAGTTTGTGGCCAGCTAGTTGACATCATCATGCTTTGCGGGGGAGGTTCGTGGGCAGCTAGTTGACATCATCTTGCGGTAGGGGGGAAGTTAGTGGACAGCTAGTTGACATCATCTTGTGAGTGGTCATCTGATCAACATCTTCTTGCTGTGGTTTGCAGAAGGGTTTTTGGGGGGTGGGGGCAGAACAACACATGGGGCCCCAGTCTAGGTCTGTACAATAGGGTAGAAACAAAGAAGACGGACGGGGCCCCAGTGTTTGTTTGTTCCTTGCTGTTGTTGTTGTTGTTGTTGTTGTTGTTGTTGTTGTTGTTGTTGTTGTTGTTGTTGTTGTTGTTGTTGTTGCTGTTGCTGTTGCTGTTGCTGTTGCTGTTGCTGTTGCTGTTGNGGTGGTGGTGTCCGGTGTTGGTGTTGGTGTTGGTGTTGTGGTTGGGGTGGGGTGGTTCGCTAAAGTTGGTGTCGCTTGCATTTTTTTCGGTATTTTGCTCAAAGCGTCAAAAATCACGCAAAATTGCATTTTTTTGAGAAAGGTCGGTCGCGTGGAGGAAAATTGGCCAAGAAATGTTTTGGGCTGGAAACTTCAAACAATCGAGAATTACCATTTACAATTTGCAGTATTTCCTGCTTCCATGTTCAAATAAAACAACGCAAATACAGACAACTGTGTAGGTAGTGGTGTTGTGTTGTTTGTAAATTGTTGCATTCAACGTGCACGAACCGTTGTTAACGCTGGTGCTATCGTCGACAGAGGCAAAGCAAATCAAATGCATGTTTTCTCCAGGCGCACAGTGAACACAGCGTTGAAAGGGATTAATGGATGTGAAACAAACCACACTTCACTACTGAAAAAAAATACGGAAAACCATTTGCTACTTTCTTTGTCAAGGTTCGCGGGTCAAAGTTTTTACTGGTATTGTTTAGTGCTTAGGGTGTTCACCCTTGCAAAAGTGCATCCAAACTGCCATTGCTCCTTTTCGGTCGAGAACAATTCCTAGTTTTCCTTGGGTCGTCGCTGCGTCTCCCTTTATTTGGGAAAGTGTCTTCGAATTTTCTGGCGGTTCCCCCTCTTGCGATTCAGAATTCAAAATATGTAGCAATATTATATTTGTGAAAAGTATCACAAGGAGGACTTCAATGTGGTCAGCTTCCATGATCATTTTCTGATGCATGTGCTGGACTTGTGATCTAATGCTCTGTATGACCACAGTACAGCGCAAAAAAAAACTGCCAGCGGACGCAAACACTCGGTCTCCGTTTTTCCTAAGTATGCCCAACACATATCGACCCGCATTTTGTTCTGGGAACATTGGGAACATACAGATATTTGTGGATCAAGGCCGTTTGATAGATTGATTGGATTGAGACTTGGATTGGACGAGGACAAGGGCTGTGGGGGGAGAGGTTGGAGGAAGAGTTGATGTGTGTTTCTATTAAAAAAAAGGACATCGCTTCTCATAGCATGATTTGCTCATGGCCTTCATCATGCTTGTTGGAAATCCTGCTAGCTTTGTCAAAGAGCAAATGTGTTTGTAGATTTGTGACTCATGCTCTAGGACGTCATGGCAATGACTCAGGAACCGCCAAATTTGGCCAGGCATGACACTACCGGTATTGCCGGAATTGTCGTTTCCTTTTCCAATAGCAGATAAGTGACAAGTGCAATATTACTGTATCATTCCTCGCCAATAATCCCGCTTGGTTTGAGGCACAGCAATGCATGATCGTTTTTTACCTCCTTGCAAACATCGACACACAGGTGCTGCAACATGGCATTTTGATTGGACAGGTCCCGCTACTATGCGGCCTTCAAGTCCTCGATTTTCGAACCTCCCGTAGAGCAAAAGCCACGCACCATTGTTCCAGAAGGTGGAATGGGGTATGGTCGTGAAGGAGTTCATTTTGCCAGAGTTCTGGTCACTTTATTGCTCTTGTCCCTAGTCAAATTGACCATTCTTTGATACTCCTGACCCACATGTTTTGATTGACAACGCAGACCGCCAAATGTCTGTAGTGAGACTGGTGTAGGATGCCTTGTTTCAATATTGTGGCTGCGTTTGGTGCAGACAAGGGCAAAGATGAGCCAGGTTTTTCAAGGTTTTTGGAATCTTGTTTTCAAGAAATGCTACTTATGCCTTGGTCTTGACCTATCAAGTGCCCTTCGTGCTTGTCTCTTAATTTGTTAACTGGTCTGGTCTCTCCCGTGTAGCTTGAATGAAACATACATTGCCCCGTTTGCTTCGCGTTTGCTCTCAATGTTTTCTCAAAGTCATCCGCTGCGCGTGTTTGCGGAGAGGCAAGCGGAGAGATCAGACCACAGCGGAGATTTTTGGTAGCTACGATGAGAAGGACTGAGCTCTGACCGACTTGTAATCGACTTGTAATCGAGTTGTGCCATGGCTTGGTTGGAGTTTGCCAAGTTGACGTAGGAACGATAGAGTTACTCCATTCTTTCGAGGAAACTGTCACATGCCAATACTGCAGATATGTCTTATCATCAACTATCATTTCCTATCATTGAAACTTTTTCATGTTTCTCCGCCTCTCTTTCAGGACTTGCGCGCCATGCCCAAGACCTTTGTTCCCAAGGATCTGAGCAAGGGGTTATGCAGCTTTGAGCATGTAGTGTAGTTTCAGGGTGAAGAAATCTAAATCTAAGGAGCAACTGGTGGTCAACCAAATATACCAGGACATAACCATGGATTTTGGCCAAGTTGTGGGGCCCGCCGAAGCCAGGATGATAATATGTCTGCGCGACAAAGGAAATATCATTTCCTCCGTGCCTTGGAAAACATGTCACGAAATGTATCATGGAAGTCAACAAAAGTCAAAGGTTAACTCGGGAATTGGCGTGGAGAAAAAATCTAGTCTTACAGCTCTGATTGCCGGTTTCATAAGGTTGAAATTGAATTTACATCAATGGTTAGCAGAATGAGATCAAGAAGATTGTTTTGCAGCAGATTTTGCATGCTTTGATCCTTTGGTCAATTTGTGTGTGTTCTTAGGTTCCGAGGTTCTGCCTGCCAGCGAATATCCCTTGCCTGATCGTGCTCCCGAGGTGGGTCAACACGACCCCGGACACAACTATTCGTTGCATTGCTACAACTGTGTAGTGATCACCCTCCAAACCACTGAAACCTACAGGTTTTTACGGAGAGAAGGGACTCTGGCTATCCAGTGGCCGAGGCAGGGAAAACTACGAGTTGGACTTTGATTGCTATATTTGTTACATTTCCTTAATATTTATCAACTCTTTTGGATAGAATTCCAGTGTGGGCGGCATTATCTTTGGCGTTATTGCATGGCATGCATGAAAGGAGAATTTGGAAGGAGACTCTATCTATTCTTTGTTTGGTGGGAGCAAAAATGCTTGGCTTGGTGTTTTGCACGGTACTCTCGCAGGCAGAATTCCAGCATTTTCAAGATCTATATCACTTCCAATGACATTTGTCAGGATGAGGATGAACCACCCAGAATCAGCACTTCCTATGTGCGGCAGATGCAGCTTTCCTCCAATATGTTTGGTGTGGCACTCAGCTCGCTCCTTCACGTCCTTCACGCTCGTTGCAGCTGTGGTGATCTTAGGTCGCAGTGCAGAGGTGAAACCCGAGGTGGTCCATGACCCCTCCAATCGTTTGATGCCCAATGGTGCGCAGGGGTTGATGGGCTTTGAAGGTTGATGAAAGCAGTGGATACGTGTCAAACCACCCTGGGACATGCAGGGAGTCAAATAGACTTAGACTTTTCACCGCCTTGGAGGATGGTTTCAAAAAATGGAAACACTGGAGCGACATTTTGATGGCATGAGCCGCGAAAGACTGATTCTAGGCTAAAATTCTATGAGTAAAAAGCATGGACCAATTCGTAGTGCAAAGCTGGAGTGGAAACCTCTTGCCTTTTTTCATACTACGGTGCAATACGCACTTTTTGGATCTTTTCGGTGAAATTGCAGTTTGCCAGATTTCGTGTGGCATAGCCACCCAGAGAAGCCTTTGTCCCCGCGGATGGTAACACTGGGCATGTTTGTGATCGTGGCATGGAGCACTTGAGACAGATTCAAATGAACAGGATGTGGAATCAGTCTCACCATAGTGTCAATCATGCATTTGTTGTTTCATCGTCCTTCTCAAATTCCATCGGGTACTGTATTGCAGAATTTCAATCTTCATAGCCTGTCCCTTAAATTGTGATGGTTTTGAAGAAAGAATACAGATGAATTAAGGCATGTCGGTCAGACTTCGTTGCCAGGACTCGAAGACCCATAGTGACCGAGCATATGAGCAGAAATGTTCGCAAGTCTTTGAGTATCAGTCCCCTGAGGCACGAGTCGCAATTTCGGTCTTCTGAGTGGCCTGAGATGATTCGTCTCAGAGATTGATTTCCAGTGTGGCAGCTTTGGCAGTTGTGAACATGTTTTAGGATTTCTACACAGCTTTGAGGGATCTCTGCACTGAACATGCCTCTCTCGAACAAGTGAATCGCTTGACAGGTTCGAAAGATGCATGCAGCGCAAAAGATGCAAGAGAAGAAGGAGGAGATGTTTGGGATTAAGTGAAATCATTCGACCCCCTCATCATGTGAGAGATATTTGTTTGAAAGCGCTTGGGGATGAGCACCAGCTGACATGGCATATGACATGGCATAGAGAGATCCAAACTGGTGCTGGCCTCGACTTAGCAATTAAGCTGATGCCCAGAAATCCACTATGAATCATGGGACGACCGCATTTCTCGCAGTTGGATTAAGCCTGAAAAAGCAAATCTGACGCTGCAGTGCCAAGTTGTTCTTGGTTGTGTTGGCCCGAAGCCCGGCCTACCGTTGCCCCTCCGGCTCTCAGCGTTCTGGATCCCTGTAAAGGTTCTGCCGTTGGGTTGTGCACCACCGTCTTCACTGAGACATTTACGGCAAGATGTTGTATCAATGGGAGCAGTTTCCTGGCCTTCATACTTTACCTTTCCATGATGGCCTTGGCAAGCCTTGGCATTAAAGGGTTCATCCAGGAGTCGTGCATAAATGCAAGCAAGAAAGCAATACTGCAACATACCGCACTATGTTTCCCAACAGTTTTCACAACATCCCAATAGCTCGAGGTTCTTTTGGAGCTTCCTCGTCATTGGTCCCTTCCTGATGACCTACTCCTGGCCGCTTTGGCATGAATCTGCCAAATCGGCTGAAGCCTGTGAACCCTGTGAACGCTGAGGTCCTTGAGTTTCTGGGTGCGTCTTTGTGCTGGCTTCGTTGCCTTGAGTCAGGCTACCTCCCAGGCAGGATGGGATGAAGCCTGGAATGGTTCAAGCTGGCTGTTCAAGAGATTTTAGAACTATCAATTATCTAATTACCAAAATTTGCAAAATAAGTATCATCTCTAGATATGGCTTTTGTGCGCTGCCTTTTTTCAGCGGCATTGCTATGTGATGTGTTTGGTTTCATTCTGCTTCTGTATCTGAAGACCCATCCAGGCGCTACTGTCCACAGGCGTCAGTGGCATTTTGGACCCTGCACCTGGGCTGTTGTCCTCCTTGGGCTCCTGTTTTCAATGGGTGTTTTCCCTGGTTTCTTATGGACGATGGTCATAGGAGTTGTGATGTAAAAGGCATCAGGAAAATGTTTTGGGCCGCGCAACCTGGGATTGCTGCACAGACAAGGCAAATCCTTTCGGCCACCACAGCCAGACAAGCATTGCGCTTTGCATTGGAACGGGTGCTATCCTTACATTGGCCCCATTTGTTATCGAGACAGCAATGGGGCTCCTGTTTAAACAGAAGCAAATTTCAAGTTGGCTTTCATGAGGTATTCAGTTGTGGACTGTGAATCTGAGTGGCAACTAGATTTAGTAGACTAAGTAGACAAAGTAAACTAAGTAGACTGTGACTAAGCTTCTTTGCATGTTCTCGCCGGCGTTTGACTTTTGTTTGTTGGCGAGGTGTCTCGGGTGCCTTCTTTTGTGCTCTCTCCGAGTCTGCAGGTGCATGGTCCTAGTCTTTTCTTGAAAGGCAACAAAGACTAAATCACAGTCAACAGGCACAGGAGAATGATGCCGATAAAGGCCGAAAAGGTTTTGGTGAAAGAACTACACGAGCAGCAGCAAAATTGCCTCATCAAGTCAGAAACATCGGATCACTTTTCCAGATCCATGGGCTTATCAGCGAATCAGCTTATCGTTTTCTGCTTTCTTCTGAATTTGCCGAGGTCTGCTGATTCTTCAGCTCTGGGGCATCTACTGCATCTACACTTGGTCTGTGGTAAAAGGTGAAAATTTCCTGCCTCCTTGGTCTTCTGATGAGCCTCAGGTGCACCCGAAACGCACAGCCAAAGTTATATCCGGAAGATGGCGGTTTTTACAGCAAGCTGAAGGATATGTATAGAAAGCGGTAAAAATCAGGAACGCAGTATATACCAAAATAGACAAAAGTAGCCAGGTTATTGTGCAACTGCTTGCCAGGGAGTCTTTGAAAGCCTCACTGGCAACACCACTTGGGTCATTGTCCTGTATTCATTGTGCCTGGCCATGTTCGTCTTGCGCGTTCGCATCTTGGCAGAAACTGAGGAGCTTGGGAGCCTTTAGCAATCCACATCCGCTGGAAGGTTAGTGACTCCTTACTTGGATTCTCACAAGATAAACACCCGTTGAATCTCCCTTTGAATTTTCACCAGGAGAAGGTAAAATGAAAAAAATCTTCAATTGCACAGTTCAATGTAGAGGCAGAAAACTCTCCAAGTAGCTAACACATTGAGCATTCTTTAGAAAAGGTATTTCAAAACAAAAAGATTCAGTTCTACATTGCCTTTTTGATCATTTTGATTCCCGATAATCTATCTGAATTTCCACAAAAAATTACCAGCCACAGGGCCCCCCCTTGATCCCATGTATGGTCCGACCTGGGAATCTCATTTACTAGAAAGAAGTTACCTCAACAAACGTAACATTTCATCGCAGTGGAGTCGTGAACAATTTTGGATAGCCTAGGAGAAATGCGGTCACGACGTGACCCTGAAAATCACAAGAAAATCCCCTTGGCATTTGTGCAGTCTTCAGATTTTCCTTATTATTTTGTTTGTGAATTTTGGGTTATCTTGTAAAATGAATATTCGAGGGGCTTCGAGCTTGGTTTTTCGTTTGGCTCATCCGTCTCGACTTAGTTGGTCTCAACCTGTGGAAACTCAACCACTTCCTGGCAGCGGTGAGTGGTGCTTGCGCAGGACTTGAGAATTCATGTGATAGTCCTAGACTCGACTTGGAAAGAGCCATCAAAAAAAGGCATCCATGGAACCCGTGTGAGGTGTTGTTGGCAATATGTTCTGACAGGTTCTGACCATTCTTTGGCGAGATTCAAATTGCAAGTATTGATGTTGGGATTGTGCACAGCACCCTTGATCTTTTAGAACCATGCGCTGTTATCTAAGCTGAAGCCTGCCGTGCCAGGAGCCCACATTACAGTGCAGGTCATCTATACTGTTTGGTCGGAGGACGGCATGAAGGGTGCTTTGGTCTATGGCATGCTAGTAACCAATCGCGTCTGGGCTGAATACAACGAAGTGAGGTGAGGTGATTCCCTTCGTCTAAGGAAAGAAACTGCATTTTGGTGGTTTGAAATGATTGAAATATCTATGAATATTTATGATATATGATACATGTGTATGTAATTATACGATCAATGATATATAATACACTATATATGTGTATATAATATATAGATATATGCATATATGTGTTCAACGTCCATTGCAACTGTCGTGGGGACTCTTGAGCCTCTCAAATGCTGTGGAGTCGTTGACGACCTTGACTTTCGACCCAGGCTTTCAGTGGTGCACAAGGCAGACAAGCTGCGAGATCTTCTTCTACACGTTCTGCGTCTTGATCATTGTGAGTCTCATCACTCAGTGGCTTGGTAGATAGCTCTTCAGGAGCCGGATGGTGCTAGATATGTTGTGTGTTTGTGTCCTGAGTTGGGAAATCTGTAAGCTCTCCACTTTTACAGGGACACACGGCTTCAGATACAGTATTCGACAAGCATTTTCCGCCAAGGCACTTCGTGGTGAGCTTTGACAGGCTGACACGTCCTGTGAAGCCCTTCGAGCCCAGCAAGTTCCGACATCCAAGCGCTGTGAATCCAGGTGCGAACATTGATGTGAGATACACAGGCAAGGTGTGACGTATAGCTTGATGAAGGTTCATCATTCTTTTGAATCACCGGTATGCAAAAAAGACATGTACCCGACGGCCTGTAGATTTAGTAGTTCTTTGATTGGGCTTTGTCCTGTGGAACAGGCCACGAGATTGGGGAGATGGAAGACAAGGACGCGCTGGGAGGGGGAGTCCTGTCGATGTCAGCTGATGTAATTATATCAGACTGCCTGGTCAATACTCAAATCGAAGCACAGAATTCATCCATGGCGACCATAATACGTCACAGAATCGTATATTTGTCACGCTACACCACATGATGCTGAACTAGCCTGCACTACACTAAATGACACTGCGCTACTCTCACTACACCGCACCGGGTTTTATGCCGCACTCGTCCTGAATCCTGTCTTTTCCAGGAGAAGGACGACAAGTGGCGCTGCCTGCGTTGCAAAAAGCGCCAGCAGACAAACACCTGGGCCTCGAACCTGGCCACACCATGCTCTGCCTGGATCTTCCTGTTCCTGGTGGTGCTCTTGTCCTGTATGGCCACCTATGTGTTGCCCGGAATCAAAGAAAAAACAAAAGGAAACCCGTGATTAGCCTGGCTGCCGCCTTGATATTTTTGATAAATTCGAATGGCATAGTATAGAGACATAGATAGACATATCAGCAGCAATGCATCATGGCATTCAACCTTTCAGGGTGCTACTTGGTTGCGTTCCCTTTTGCTGCCCCCCCATCCAAGGTTCAGTCTCTTTGTTTTTTGGGCAGACGGTACCAGCACAAACTTCTTTGTGGGCCTTCTCTACATCGTGGCCAATGCATTTTGCTTGTGGAGCATCATCGAGTGCATTGGCAATTTAGCCGGAAAGTTTGAACGTGCGCTGAGGACGGATGTCAGATTGACCTGAACTTGTAGCCTCTTTCATGGTTGCCAAGGTTCTTTTTGACGACCGTTTCCTTCCATGCGATTCGGTTGATCCTGGGTATGCCTCGTCTTCCACGGAAAGAATTTAGCCGAGGCTTTGGCCACTCTGATTCACTCTGATGCTTTCTATGCTTCAGAACTGAGGTACAGTAACTTGTTACTTTGCAAATGGTTGGTCTTAACATGTCAGATCTGTGTGGCCTATAGCTGTACTGCATTGTTGACATGGAATTGATAGTCTAACTTGCCCACTTGGTTTGTCGATTTTGACAGATTGGGTCTTAAGACACTAAGCTTTGGAATGCCTTTGTTTTTGGGTCTAACTCCTAGGGCACAATTGTCACCTTGGTTAAAGTCGGAGGCTTGCCTCCAAGTGCACGCACAGTGCTCTCATACTGCTTGCTCTCGAGGCAACAGGCCGGGCCTTTGTTGATACATTTACTGGTAGGATACCCCCACCCACAAGAGTCGATGGATGGATGGTTCCCAAGTTGTGATTTAGCGATTTGATCCAATGTGAATGATCCGGTGGCTGTGCGCCAGGAAAGCTCAGAAGAATGCTTCAAAACGGCATGCGAGGCCCATTTGGCCAACCTAGCACCTTGTCCATAGTGGGATGGTGATTGCTTGCCACTTTGGCATGTTGTCACAGAAGCGTGCCAGATAGATAGATATATGTGAACTGTGCCTTGACAAGCAGCCTCCAGCACGGAGAATGGTAGAGCTTTACTTAGATGTGGCCCAAAATGATTGCCCACAAAATTGATTGGAAAAACCAACTGAGATCATGTAGAGCCATAGCCACCCTATAGCCTCCCCCTAGGACTCGAATCATTTGATCACCACCGCAGTGGTCAGTGTTTCGAGCGATCTGCCGGTGGTTCAGTGTGTTGCCTGGCTATCAGATATGCTTTGGGATGCTGGAGGGCCTAGTGACCGGTTGACTTGTGGAAGTTTTGGATGTCTTGATGTTGGCAATTTAGAATGTAATATATCATAACAGATCTATACAATATAAACATACATGTAAAAGTATTGATATTAAAGGTCAATATTTTTTGTAACTTTATCATATCAGTGATATACGGAATGTGCTAGATATGTATTATAACCACCTAGTATAGGTGTTGACAGCATCATGGCAAAAACAGGGCTGTGTGTTTGGAAAATATAAACATCTCAGGAGATGGACTGCAGGGACAGATGCCGCAAAGAAATCGTGGAGAGACTTGGCGAAGACAAAGCTGTAGCACTTGACGAAGCATGCTTCTGGCTGAGTCCATGCTCAACCTGCGAGAAGATGTTTGAATTCAACAAGCAAAGGTAAGGAACATCACAGAAATCACTTTGCTTGACACGTCTCTCATCATCTTCCAAAAACCTCATAATTCTACCATTTCTTTATTGAATGGTTGCCCTCTTACCATTTTCTTTGAATTATTTTTCGGCACATCGCACTGCACCACCCAACGACTCGAGGACTCTAATGGAAGAGTTGAAGGTGCTGTTGGAGGTTCGCCTGAAGGGTAGCTGGGATGGCAGGCGGTCAGTTAGTTAATCATTATTACATTGATTTATTTTAGAAGTGAAGAAAGTCAATCTCAAGAATGCATGGGAATGAGTCGAGTCCTTTCATTTTGAACTAGATGTGAATGACCCAGGTTCTTTCTGATTCTCTTTTAACCTTTTGAGCGATTCTTCAACAGTGCTTTTTCACATACCCTCGTAGGTCTTTCCTCAGGGATATCGGGTACGCGAGCAAGAGACGCTGCAGATGCGACGCACCTCCATGCATCAGGTGTTGGAGAGAGTCAGCAAGGCTTGAGGGGGTAAAGATGTGCCAATCATGGTGGGGAGAGAGAGATCTATCAGTGCTAATTATTTTTTTTGAAGATGCTTGCAATGCGAGATTAAGATGTCTTTGTGGAATTTGGTCACATTCGAGGCCTCCATTCAACGTGTGGACTACTGGTTGCAGTCCATTGAGACAGCATGGACTGCTGCGCATTGCGACCAGGAGCCGTGGGGAACTCCGTTTCCACGTGTGACATTTGGATGGTTAGATTTGGAACCCAGGAGTTATACTGTGACGACTTGCTCCAACGTGTGGAAGATGCAGCTCGCCATTTCGTTTATTTGCACAGGACAGCGAATCGGGGTTTGAAGGTGCTCAGTTGATTCCTTTGTTGATTCCTTTGAGGTTTGAAATTCTGTTGAAGCATTGCCAGGAACTGCCGTATTCTCAAGAAGCCTGGGCAATATCAGGATTTGATGGTCTTGGCATCGACTGGCGTCAATGAGGCCTCAAACTTTCGTGGGTTTTCCTTTGTGTCCGGCCTTTTGGTGGCATTTGTCGACCCGACTTGTCAAACAGGCCTTCACATACCTGCGGGAAGACTATGGACAGCTTGGACGCCCGGCTGGCTCTGCCTGCTTTGGCTTCGCCGCCAATGTGACGATCCTTGGCCAATGTTTGGGGCTTTTACACGATCAACCTGTATGACTGTATGACGAGGATCTTTTGTAGGAACATGGGAGACAACATGTACAACATGTTGATATTTTTACGCATTCACTGGTACAAGTGGTACTGGGAGTGGTGGTCGCCAGTAGGTGCCATGATTGTTGATGGGTTGGTTGCTGCTGGTTGCTGTTCGTTCAGGAAGCCTTCCCAGATGTCAGAGGAAGACTTTGCTTCGGCAGCTCAAGCCTTGACTGAACGTGGTCAACAGGCCACAGCCTTTCTGGGAGTTTTGTTCAACTATAATATATTATATAATTATTATATACATATATAGTATAGATACATACATATACGCTTACCTACCTACCTACCTACCATCCATCCAGACAGACAGACAGACAGACAGACAGACAGACCATACATACGAATACATTGTGATTATGTATGCCTCATGCAAGTTCGGATCCAAGCTCTTCTAAGGAGTTGTTGTTCTTGGCTTGCCATCGGGGAGCAGTCAAAGCTAACGTGTTTTGGGAGATTGGTCATTTTGAGAGAGGAATCTTCTCGATAAAACTAGACCCTTGTGGATTTTCAAAACCACGCTGATGCAACATGTCAATATGATTCAATATGTTCCTGCCTTCACAAAGGGAAGAATCCCAAGTTCCCTTATCCTTTGGAGGACATTGCCTTGATCGCTGGCTATGGTTCCAATCCTGATACGCGCTCCTGGGATTGGGATTTTTATGTCACTGAATTGTCATCAGTTTGGGGGTCCTTTGTTGGTGATTCAGAGATTCCAGGATTGCACAGCTTGCCGCTAGCCCAGGCTATCACTATACTATGGTCTTGGATTCTGACACAGTTTGCCCTGCCAAGAGCATCCGCAAATTGTTGGAAACTGCTGAACATTCAGCCAATCAGCTTCTAAGCTCAACTTCAAGTTCCACAAACTGTTTTGAGTCTGTAGGAATTTTGCCGAAAGTAGGCGTATTCTGAGTTATGTTTCGGGGACTGCAAATATATTTGTGAAACGGGAGAAAACTGGCAGGCTATTTGAAATAGGCATGACAAAGAGCATATAAATGCAGCACACATAAGCATCATTTGCCAGTTGGATTCTGGTCCAGTTCGCTGTTGATCGGAGGTCCTATGGCATTATCAATGCAAACTTGGCCAACGATTACTCTGCAGATGACAGTTGCACCATGCACATGTGGAGGACCTTCCAGCAGGTTCGCCTCAAAGTAGAATAGATTTGATATTGAAAATGGGGTCAGTACAGGACCTGTAGTGCTGGCTTCAATCTATGGATCAATAGCTGGTTGCCAAGAAATGACTCGAAATACAGGGGCTCAGGCTCACGACTGTGGCTGTGATTCAAACGCCAAGAGGGGTGAACTTTCAAGTCGTTGAAGTTTTGCAGGAACGCCTTGATGGAGGTATCCACTGTGAACCTTCAGCGTGGACAGTTCTGGATCTTCAACCGAGTTGGCTTCTACGGCAAAGGTGTCTTAGCCTGAAAAACGGGGTCTGGTTTGGGAAGTCGGCATCCAGAGATGGTTGACTTTCGCATCTCCTGATCCCTGTACTTTGAATGTCTGCATGCTGTCCCAATGCGGGCGGGCTTGGTATCTTTTTAGAGTCTGGATGTTTTTGTGTAAAGCAGGTACATGCTCAGTTGCGCTTATTCCCTTAGAATTTTATGAACGGAAAAGCAAGCACTCATCAGTCACTTTGGTGCCAGGCCTTGTTCGCAATGACCTCTACATCACTCGTCTCATTGGGCGACCAGGCGGTTAAAGAACCAGATTCTGGTTCATTTCGTGTTCCCAAAGATGCTAAGATTCCAAGATGTTTTTGCATCGCCAAGCCAGGTAGTGTTATGGAGGCTTTGCCCATCGATATCTTGAGCCATGACACTTGGTTAAAGTGTGTTTACAGATGGCTTAGGGCTTAGGAGCTGCAAGCTAGCAGATCAAGTGAAACGCATTGAGTTCCTTTAACCCTTTAGTCTTACAACTAGGGTGATAGACTACTTTGAATGTACCATTTGACTTGGTTCAGTCAGGACACTGTGGAAGCCAAGCTTCTTCAGCCAGCAATTGATGCTGATGTGACCCTCTATGAGGATGTGGCCAGGACAGCCCGGTACATCGCTAAGAATAAAGTTCTGAGACAAATTTCCAAAAAAAAAACCTCGGCCAGGAATCCCATCAGTGCTATGTCACAATCCACACGTTGGATGTTGGGAGAGGTGCGCAATTGCTGTTATGAAGCCTCCGGAATCTTGGCAAGTGGAAGTTGAGGGTGATTGCCTTGTATTTGAACATGTTGGCTCTGGGCGTTGCCTTGCAGGTGCAAAAAAAAAGAGAAAACATGTCTTGAAAAGGTTCCACAGCACGGATCTAAGGAATTTACACACCATTGGTGCAGGTGCAAAGGGTTCGGGTTCTGCAAGGTTGAAAGAGGTCACATGTATCAAGATGGCTTCCGGGTTTCTTCTACAGGAGGTATGTTTTCAATTGCACTCTTGCACTCTTTCTGGCTGCTTTCTGCTTGTGTTGTTGCTTGTTTTCATGTCCATTGTCAAGTAATGTCTCACAGAAGACGAAGGCTCTTTCGACTATCGTCAGCCTGTGCACCAAGTGGGAAATGCCGCAACAGTGACTTGATACATAGCGCCCAAGGGGGAAAGGTCAAATGGATCAGTGGGTTCAAGGTGGGGGTGGTCTGCATAATCGCTAGGCCGCTAGACTAGGTTTGCACTCTTTATGTGTCTTCATAGAGTAAGGTGCAGAAAGCCTAAGTTCAGAATTTCCAGCGCTTGGATACCCTTGTTCGTCTTGCTACTTGAAACTGGACATTGTTTGAGTTCTTTGGCACGGGCCTGTGTGTAAAGTCCGCTCGCTTTCGTTAGATTTTCCTAAGCATGACCTTCTCTGCAAAGCTGAGATGTGATGATTTGTATAATGCTTCGCATTGAGGCGCTTTGTGCGATGGCGTGAAGTACCTTGCGCGACGGCTGCGGAGTACTTGTCTCATACAGGCTTCCGGCTCTTCCATGCAGGTGGGACAAGCAGTAGCTAGTTGATTGAAGCTGCGGCAGGTGATTTGTGCGGAGAGTCTACTATTTTGCAGAGCCTTTTTTGATTCAGGTTACGCTTAGTTGTTGGTTTGGGTTGGTGGTTTGGGTGTTCCTTATACCCCATTCAATGAATGTGACATGCTTCCACACCGGAAAGTCTCATGGGCCAGGTCCTGGAATCTTATTGATCAACCTGTGCTCTACTGTGCTAGCAGCCAATCACTGGGCTTTGCAGTTGGTGATTTTGCCAATCATCGGATTTAGTGCTTTGCTCTTCACGGTCTTGGCACTCTTTATCATACCCAAGGCATCCCGTTTTCCGGTGCATTGTTCAAGTTTGGTTTCTAAGTGTCACAGACTTCTGGGCATGCAGCTGTTTGTGAAACATGAGTTCTGCAAGGATAGCCAAGGTGAAATTTAAGCACCATGGACCATAGAACATGAATGCGATAGTTTTGATTGGACGACTTGTGCCAGCGTTTTTGTGAGCACCTAAGAAAAACACAAGAGAAGGTCCTCGTCACTGAAGATCTGAGCAAAAGCGTTTCAACAAAATGTGAAAAAAACCGGAAGGACTAATCTGAGGAAAAGGTTCTGCCAATCCAACATCTCTTCATCTCTTGGGCGTCTCTCTGCAGGGATTCCTGATCCTGGACAAGTTGCCATCCCTGCGCCTCGGCCGGGTTTGCCTTCTGAGCTCAAGGGCCTCCAAGATCGGGGATGGCACCTTCCACAACAAGGCATGGTCACAAGGATTCAAATATAGCTTGGCAAACGGCAGCAACAGCGCTAACCTCAATGAAAATCTTGGTTGGTTTGGAGAAACCCTTCCAAAATGACTTTCCTGGTGAAAGATTATGGTTATGCAGATTCACGTAAGTTTCTGAGATGAATGAAACGAAAGAGAAGTTTGCAGTCTTGTTTAGTGGAATTGAATCCAAAGTAACCCTTGGTTTAGAATCTTTGATTGTTCAAAATATTATGTAAGGCAAAAACGATAATTTTTGTTGGTTTCGCCTCGCCATTGGTCTTGGCCTTTCCGGCGTCTGACAGGAAATGGCCGACGTGCCCACTTCTTCCTTTCTCATGTCTAAGAGTTGCTTTTTTGCACTTGACATTTTGTTGAGATCATTTCAATCATAAGTTGTTGTTGTTGTTCTTCTTCTTCTTCTTTCGAATCCAGGGACTTGTTGTACTACGAGCTTTGGAAGACCTCTCTGCACTAAGGCAATTCGGACACTGAGTCCGGGACCTCGGAACCTACGCGCACCGAGGCGTGGAACCTCTAAGAAATGAAGACTACGAACATATAGAAACCGTGCACATACTGAAAAGGTTACAGATGTAATCAGATGTATATACTGTTATAAGTTATAATAGTTATATAGCAGTTATATACCAATCATCACTGAAAGTTGTATGACCATGACAACTTTGCTGCCAGACACCACCAGTGCGCCCACAGCGTTTGCTTAGCCGTTGCTCCGTTCTCATGCGCCAACTTGCTTTGTCCGTGATAGAGTTGCTCGGCTGAGAGAGCTACTCACTCATGTGCGGGATGGTTGCCGGAGGAACCTGTACACTTTTTTGGCTTCACCAGTTCTTGCAGAATATCAATTTGACTGAGCTTGCCTGTTTCAGATGAGCTTTCGAAACCTCAGTTGATTGGGTACGTGAAGTGTTGGACATATTTTCAAATGATTTTGTCAGCAAAACCTTGAGCTGCGTAAGGATGTGTAAGCAAAAATGGACGGTCTATTTGCCTGTGAGCTGTGTAAGATTTATGTGACTCAATTTGGTTTCATTCTTGATTTCCTTTTTTCCTTATCCTTAACTCATGTCAGACGATAGTTTGTTGGGAAATGATGGCGTAGCACAGCGGGAGCTTCTTCTGCGTCAGGTACGCGTAAAGTGTGCGCAAGCGTTCGCAAGCGGTGCGCACGCGATACTGGACATGACAGTTCCCTTCCAACTTCACTCGCCACGTTCTGTTTGCGTGTTAGGGTAGCCAACCCTGACAGCGTAGGCAGCGGAAAGCTCTTCAAAAAGCTTCTGCGCAAGCTCATGCTGCAGCCGAATCCCTGCACGAATGTTTGGCACAAGCACCGCGTAAGCTCTGCTTTCCTAAAAGCCTTGTGTGTAAGCTCCCATTGTGGTTGCGTAAGAATTGTCCAATCAATGCGTAAGGACTTGATAGGACATTTCAATGAAGAAAAGGGTTTTTGAACGTTGACCAGATTATGACTAGAAAGATGAGAAAGAGGTCTGATGCTTGACTTAACGGTGGTATCAAGTTGCGGTCAAACAAGTCGAAGAGAGTATCTAGCAGCTAGCAGCAGTGTCAAAGTGTTCCCGATCCATACTCTAAAACGGTTGACATGGGACTAGTTCCAAACATTTTTGGTCAAATTGAGGGAGTTGCATGACATTGAGGGATTTGTCTCGTTTTGACTCAGGATTATTCTGTCAATTCTCCTGTACAGTCCTGAACTGATTCTGGGCGTCCTGCGCTTGGTTCGTGCCACCTGGGCTCAAACCACAGGCTCTGCGAATTGGAAGCCTCAGGCTTGGAGGGACTGTGAAGCCATTTCCATATGGCAGATCTCAGCCAATGGCTAACCTTTAAAAACTTTTGGAGGATTACATATTTATTATTTATTAGTGAAAATGAATAATTTCAACTTGTATTTCACGGTCCTTTGGCTGAGTTATGTGACAAACCCCTGAGATTTGGTTTCCAGGATACAGTGGAGCGGGAGATTGAGAAGAATCTTTCGTTGTGGTACGTTTTCAAGCAGATGCTCGGTCGGCAAGATGTATTTCCTGGATTCAAAAAGTGATTTTGTAGAAAAGCATTCGTTGTGGTAAATTGTAGTGACATCACTCCTATAGGGTAGTTTAGCGGGAGTTCTAACTCCCTGTCTAAAGATCCTGGCATTTCACCAGGACTTGGGTGGTATTTGTCTGCGGGGTGGCATACTTGGCGTACATCCTTGTCTTCCGAGTGACGGACACTTTGGTTGGGAACCCAGGATGGTGCCAGGATGGTACGGATGTCTGCGATGTGTGATTCAAGAGACTAAACAGACTTCACTGCTTCGCCATGATAGTGAGGTTCTCCTCATTGTGGTTCCTTGGATTCTCTATCCGTGTCTTGGATGAATGTGGAAGATGGAGCAAATCAAGTCGACATATGTTCAAAAATGACAGATGTTATGAGTCAGCAAAGATGCCTCGGTTTTCCTCAAGCCAAACATGAGGATTTCCACTTATGTCATGTGCCTTAGAGTGCCAGCCTCCATGAAGAGTGGCTTCCTGTGGACTTGGGCTCCTTGGCATCACAATGTGACAGCCTCTCTGGGCAACTTGCATTGAGCTGCATTGAGTGAGGTCATGGACATCAAAGAAGCAGAAAAGGCAATCTCCTGAAATCCAACTTTGCAATTTCCTGAATCTTAGCATTCGGGGTTTTAAGCTGAAGACTCTTTACCCCGGTGTGGGGAAGTCTGCAATTCGTGCGTTATGCACGGTCAGCATTTTTGCAGAGGTTGCAGTAAAGCGAAGCACACCTCTCTTTTTAGCGAACAGCAGGTGCAGCGAAGGCTTGAGCTGCACACCCTGCTGCGATTTGCAGATTCAATTTGGAGATTCATTGCGTTGTCGGAGAATCCCGACTTTTGCTTCGCGTTGGTCTTCAATTTTTTGGGACCCCACAGGCAGGTCCAGAATTCGATGGAATTTGACTCATTGGCAATCAGCTTGGCACCAGGCAGCTGAAGTCATGTACAGTTGTGCTTTCCGATGATTGAAGCAGCGGCTTTTTGTGTCCACGCAGAGTAGCTGCACCGTTCCTGCGAGCCTAGAACTTTTCGCAGCATGCATCACATCGGAAAAGTCCGCAGATTTTGCAAGTGATGCAGAGATCCATCCATTTTGCGTGTAGACCAAGACACTTCCCAAGACCCACGACATTTGTAACTGCATAGCGTTCCTATTTCTTAGATCACGATACTCGTTGCAATCCTTGACATTTTTCAATGGCATAAGTGCGCAGTGAAGGAACTGTTACAACATTCAACATGGTTTTCCAGCTTCGCTGCTGGGGGAAGATCTTTTGACTTTTGCCCATCAGGAGCAGGAAGCCATTCTCAAGCGCAGGGCCAATTGCTTTTACAGGCTTCGTGCGATTACAGCTTGTTGGCAACAGGATGTCCTTGAAATCAGCTCTGATTCTAAGCTTGCAACGAACCAAAGGTACCCAAATGGGGCAGAAAACTGGGGCAGAAAACAGCCGGTATCTTGCCCCATCGCCCCCGACCATTGCCCGTTGACTCGCCAGTGATCTCTTCGGGCGCTCTGCTGCCTACGATGATCCGGAGGCCTTAAACATTGGAGTATCGTTTGGTGTTGCTCCTGATGTCGTTGGTATGAACCTGATCTGTATAATGGTAGTATACAGTATAACAGTATACTGATACTCCTAAAATTCCATTTGCTTGGCTAAATATGAAATTATTGACATGAGAACCACAAAATGACTTGCGGCTTTCTTCAATCTGCTGTACTCAGCAATACCAGTTTGGAATACATTCTCTGCGGTGGTGGCAATGGAAAGTTGGTGATAGTGTTTCTGGGGATGCCACTGGGACACCTTGGCTTTAGTCAGGTGATAGATTATGGATTCTAATGGCAAAACCAAACACTGGCAAGATGACTCCACAATGACTCGAGAAAGGTGCTGCTTGTCACTTAGTGGTTAATCAATTAGTCACTTATAAGCTAAGTAGAGAGGTCATCACCATGCTGCCATGAAATCCATGCTGAGGCGACCATGTTGTCAGCACGACGTTCCAAGGGACGCGCTTCCCATGAGGAACATCTCATTGTCCATCAGGTGGGGCCCGTTTCGGGATCCGATTTCTCTTAAGGTCCTTTTAGCAAAGATAGAGTCAACCGAACCGGAATCTCAAGTTCCTGATTCCTGAATGAAAGGTGGAATCGACCTCCCTTCATCCTGACATTCATCCGGTGTATGATTTATGTTTTGGACATATATTTCGATGATTTTTGATGTGTGCCACTGCCACTTTGATAATCAACAAGAAAACCAGCCAGGATTGGAGTGATTGTCGAACAGAGCTGCTACCTGGTGCTCGAAAGGGAGGAGCCAGAGCCTGAACATTACCTGGTGGTGGAGGTGGATGCACAGAATTGTTGAAATCAGCCAAAATGAACTGTGAAATTTGTTGCATCTGCCGAAGCTGTCAACTTTGGACTTTCTTCGCTTCTT
This sequence comes from Breviolum minutum Mf 1.05b.01, assembly GCA_000507305.1. NCBI lineage: Eukaryota > Dinophyceae > Suessiales > Symbiodiniaceae > Breviolum > Breviolum minutum. The sequence goes on from DF240558.1 coordinate 100,426, forward strand.
CGCTAAGGATGCCACACCACAGGTGAGGCGAAGTGAAGAGCTTCACCAGGTGCGGGCAAGCGGCCTAAACCTTCCCACAAAAGATGTCGTTTTTTTGCGGATCCTAAGGCGCGGATTTTTGGAGATGAGAGCGGCAACTGGAAGAGTCCCAACAAATTGGAAGCCGTGTGGTGCTTGGGACCGGATGAAGCCACAAGAAATGAGTGATGTTTGTCCTTGTTCTGATGAATGATCTTGGATTGAACATGATTCCTTAAGTGTTGATGCCATAGGTGTCGCATGACAACTCCCAGAAAATCAAGTATAGCGATGGCATGAACACTCAACAGTTGCACCAGGCAGGGTTTGGAAGGGACTTGAACACAGAGTGATGACGTGGAGAACAAAGATGGCAAAGTTTGTATCAGACCCTGAAGCTGCAGATGCCAGGTCTCTTTTTCATTAACCAGAATTCACGAGTTTGAGACAGCGAAAGTCTTTTGCCATTGGAAGAAGGAACAGTGTAAAGACGCAGTGTGTAGAGTGTTCTTAACAAGACTTATTTTTTTGGAGAATCTGCTGCCCCAACCATTTTGTGTCGTTTTTGTAGTCTTTTCTCAAATTTGCATTGTGACTTCTTTCCGACGATAGGGACACCTGAAAGCGACAATGCAATCGGATGATTTCTACGCCAAAGCCAGCAATATCAAGGAATGGGAGGTGTGGTCATGTACCATGACGCATCACTCTTGAGTGTTGCTTCGAACCAAGAGTTTATTGCTTGGCACCTTTAGTTGTTAAGTGGAGAAGTTGGACTTCTTTCTACACAGCAAATCAAAGGGCAGTATCGTTTAGTTTCAAAACAGTGATTGAAAACTGCCCGATTGTGGTGTTTTTCTCTTATCTTCATCTTTAACTTGCTCAGGAAGTGTCACAGAAAATATGTGTTCGAGGGACCATTGGCGTCAAGAGTCAGAAATGTCAAGATTTGGAGAAGCCAAGAGTTTGAGATGCGACGGGGTACAGATGTCAGTCAATAGATGTGAAATAGTCAGAGTTGCAAGATTCTGAACGCTTTCTCAAGGCGTCACAAGCTTTCTGTTGCGTGGTGTGACCACACTCCTGTAGTGTAGTGATGAGAACGGGTTCTCAGCATGTCCACTTAAACTACGGATGGCCAGAACCTTTCGATGCTTTTTCCATATCTTGTGGTGAGTCTTTTTGAGATATTGAGCTCAACACTTGCTCCATTCCCTGCCACACCTTTGCTCAAGCACTTTCCCCAGCTTTAGTAGGGTCTCGGGTAGTGGAACATCTGCAGATTCATCTGGCTCCAGCATGACGACTTGGGTCGTGAACGATGGCAATGGTACAGCCAGTGCGGATTTTCCTGGAAGTAGCAACGGAGGGCCAAATCTACAACCCTTTTTTGAGCCAGGTGTGCAGCCCCGTGATCAAGAACATCATCGGGACAGAGGCCGTGGTCAAAGTATTGAACATAGGTCCCACAGGTCTTGTGATCCGTGTGTTTTCTATTCATCCTCCTTGGGATGTGCCAAAGGAGACAACTGCAGATTCTGCCACCATCCAGTTGCACTATCATTAGAAGGCCTTGCTCGCCCAAGGAAACTTCGCCGGCTGCGGATCAAGGAGCGCTTGTGGCAGCATCTTAATTTGAGCAACCAGGACGAGATGCAGGAAGCTTTGCAAGCTGAGGCCCGCAGCCATCCCTATGCCAGACTCATCCTAAAAGCCTTCTTGGATGAGTGCGTAAGCAGTTTGGGTGAACGCGGCATTATTTTGTCCTTGTAGTGAGGGACACGGTGCACGCGTTTAATCGGCCAGTGCCTATGTCGTCTACGTGTGCATTAGAATTAAGTTGTACAGATATTCAGCCATCAGCTCTGTGCATGGGACTAGGCTGTTACAATACTACCCTACTGTTTGGCACAAAAGACACATTTGTTTGTTCGTTTCCCCAGTATTTTTTGCCACAGGCAGTGGCCTAGAGTTTCATTCAGGAGCTGATGCTAGTAGAAAAGCCAATACAATGCCACTTATGGACAGCAATACAAGAGTACAACCCGTCCACCGTTTCTACAAGGGGCTTGCCCTTCCCTCATTTTCTTGTAGTTTTGCATTTGCAATATTTTACGTTTGTTTTCTATTGAAGGCTTTGAGGTGATGAACGGTACTTCCGATGGAGGGTGAGATGCGGCTTTATATTGCCATGTATAAGCAGCAAGGTGGCTCATTCCACCCGTGCTGCATGGCTTCACTTCAACTTTTTAATTTTGCAAGGCGTTTTGTGTACAGGAATTCGTACACGACAGAGGTTAAGTGTGGTCTTCAGGTGGTGTGTCAAGTGGTTTTGGCACAATTCGTCATCCAGTCATCCAGCCATCATCAGTGATCGAAGAATAGCCCAAGGAAGGCTTTCCGCTTCTGGTGCTACCATAGTGTGTCTACAAATGACGATTGGACAGCACAAATTGCGTTGCAAGCGGGGCTGGACTTGCAGAGTCAGGATATTCTCCCATAACTTTGCCAAAATCAACAGGTCATTCCAGATGTGAAAGCTTTACTTGATTCATTTTTTCGGTTTGCCTCAATTTCTGGTGACAGGTGATTGAGTTGCACATTGCTGGCTTGCCTCATGATGCGGATGATGTGCGCCCAGCCTGTCCTGCAATTTCCTTGCTTCCAAAATTGGCAGGATTTTTCAACTTGGATGATAAATTGGTATCATTCCAAAATCACCCTGATAAACACATGATCTTCTTATGCTTTGGGATCGACTAGCTTTGGGACTTTGATATGAGTTTATGGATGCACAAATTTTCTTTTCAGTCCAAGCAACGATGAATTAAAGGCCTTCCCAGCTTTTGTACATTTAAGGCGAAATACACTCCTCGCTGCTCCGAACATTTGACTCGAGCACAACGGAAGAAAAGTCATTAGAATGTTACCTTCATCCAGCGTTGCCATCATTTTTTGTATGAAATGAGCTTCAGACCTGGACGGGAAAACCTGGAAAACCCGGAAAACCTTAGTCATACAGGAAACTCAACATAGCCACGTTGGTGGTGCAAGCCATTTTCTCTGTTCGCGGGGCGCGGGGGCGCCATGACAACAGAAGAGCCTGTTGCTTAGTGCAGATACTGTTGAAGAGGTAATCCGTTATCCAGAATCGCTTAGCCGCCGTTGAAATTCAAAGTGTGAGAATATTCTCTGAAAATCCAGAAGTTCAAAGTCATGAGCAATTCCACACCTGAGCTCTTGGTCGAGTCGCATGTTTGGTGATTTGGGCGAGGGGTGGAAAAGGAGTTAAGGTAGAAGTTAATAAGAATTAACTCCTGGTCTAGAACTTTCAAGACCTACCTTTCTCTCTATACCACTGGGGGTTCTATGTGCAGAGTCAATTCTTATTGACTTCTACCTTAACTCCTGAGACCTAAATCAAGGTTTAGATCCTGGGTCCTGAGTTCCAGACACCTTTCCATGGTCAGGGCAGGTGCTTGGAATTAACTCATGATTTAATTCTCACAGACATAGTGTGAGTGTTTTTGAGTGGCTGCGGGCCCAAATGTTTGGCGGGTAGAGCGGCAGCTCGCATGGAGGAAGCTGTTGTGGCAGCACCTTCTCAGTGCTCTAGAGGCCGCAAGAGGAAGGCATGGGAAGCCTGTGAAAGTGTAACAAGAGAAACGACATGGCGCTCCCACATGGCGCAGCCTGGAACGTGGGGATGTGAGCTCACGCTCCTTGGTGCCTCACATGTGATGAGGAGGCCAGTGCGAGCTATTACGGATTCAGAAGCCGAAGATGAACAGGCCTACACTAGGCTCCTCACACCACCTCCGTGCATCGATGAATCTTTGTGGGGGCAAGAAGTGGTGGTATGTGTGTCGATGGACCGGCATTTCGATGCCACGGAGCCGCTGTGAAACTTCTCAACCCGCCAGACAAAAAAATTGGGAAAATCCGAAGGGAGAGGGTCCTGTTGGCAAAGAATTAAACCTCCACAAAAAAGCCGGCAAAAAGAATTAAACCTAGGTTTAATTCCTGGACGTTGGTCGTTCTCATATCCAATGACCCGTGGTCAGAAGAATTATACCATGGTGAAATGGAATTAAACCAAGGTTTAATTCCTCCAAGTGGATAGTGGTCATATGCAATGACCCATGGTAAACAGAATTAAACCACGATTCAATTCTAGAATCATGAAAAGTATGGGCAAGTCAGAGGTGGACAAGAATTAACTTGGGATTCAATTCTTTTTGACTCTTGCCTTCAATCTCTACCCGAGGGGTGGTACAGCACCTCCGCCGAGCCCTCGGGAGGGTGAAGCAAAGGCAGGGAATGTTCATCGCTTTGGTGAAGTGTCGTGATTTTTTAAAATCCATCATCCAATTCATTTTCTGGCTATGTGACAAGGCTGCCAAAGAGAAAGGAGGTGGGCCACTGATGGTGCAGAGTTTACAAAGTCCAAGATGTGAGTTGACACAGTTGAGAAGTTGAAGTATGCATTGAACTTTATGTAGTCTCTCAAGGTCTTCTTGTTGGGTTCTTGAGATGATATTTGCCCTACTATCTATCAATACGGTACAATGACAGCGAGAGTGATACTGACAACAACAATAATACTAGTAAAAATAAAAATGCTCATGCGTTTTGCAACTTAAAAACACCGTCTGAGGCATTCTGAAGCTGCAGCATATTTTTGAGAAGTGCCCAGATGGGAACATGTGATGGGTCAGGCTGTTGCACCTAAGACTTGGTGGATTTCCAGTTATCCAAGGTTGGAATTTTTGCCTTTTAAAATCATGACCCTGTTTGAAAGGTTTGTTGATGTTTGTTGTAAGTACGCAGTTTTGAGGGGAATCAATCATTTTTCACTTGCCGGTTTACAGCCGGGTTGCTTTTTCGGTTCACTGGGCTGTTAAGGTATGGAGGCAGTGGTCCGGCCATCCCACCAAAGTTGGTGGGAGACTCAAAGGATTCTAAAGTGCTTGTGTATGTACGAATCATGTGTATATGTATCACAGAAATAGGCGACTTCAGGAGTGGATTGCTTGCCAAGGCTGCCATCCTGGGACCCAGATCTCAGGGCGATCTCTGCAGGACTCCGGGGCGAAAGTTTGGAGTTGACTCAGTTGACACTACAATGATGGGAGTGTGTGAACACCTTTTGAATGAAGTCAGAAGTTATGTATATCCACTTATGTATTGTATTGTATATATACGTATGTACGTGCACAAATACAGTGTGGACTTTTGCCTGTCATGGATCCGACGATTCAAGGGCATGACTAGTGGATTGATTTGAGATGCATGATTCTAGAGAGAATTAAGATATAAATATAAATCAACATATTGTCAGGGTGTGCGGGTTTGGAGAATGAGATCTGTACCATGCAGGTCCCAGCCGAGTGCAGTGCTTAGATTCCAACTTCTTCGAGGTGAAGATAATAACTTTGCTTCGAGATGGAACAAACCAAAGGAATGCCATCGTTTTTCAACTTGTCATCCTTCAGTTCTTCTAAGGTAGGCTCAGACATGTGGAGTGCTTTGGCAGCAACTTTTGGCCAATCCATCCGGTCAAAGTTGAACCTCACAGACATGAGATTTGGAGGACAAAATAGGCGATCTCATGTTGATTTATACATATATATATATATTCCGTGCTAGTATTACTTTACATCTCCCTGAACGACTTTTTGCAAACATTTATACGTTTTTACAATTATTTACATTTATTTGCAATTATTCACTAACATTGACACTTATTTAGACTTGTTTTACGTTTGCGATTTCCGAATGCTTTATTCGCACTGATCTTTGACGACACTTTTCAAGAAAAAAAATATTCCGCACCCACGTTTGACTTGTGCTGTTGCCGACGGTCTTTCAGGTGTATTGTGCAGAGTGAAAGCACAGGCAGGTTGATTGTTGGATCACTGCAGATTGGGGAAAGATAGAATTACATAATGTACTGCTATGGATTAATAGATACACCTGAAGTCATACAGAAATATTCCAGATACACACGGATTCATCCAACAAAGTTGAACTTTGGCCATCTCTGCCAGGCTCTTCGGCTTTGAAACCAGAGATTTTGGAGCTAACATGTGAGGCATGGCCCCCAAGAGTGGGAGTGGATGGCAGAAAAAGCATAGAAGATAAACTGTTTCGGGTTCCTTGTATTTGAAATATTCGGGAGGTGATTCGTTTGGAAAGTGACTCAGCTGGTTAGGTGCCTGGTGCCATTGTGACACCCTATGGCATTGGACTCAGGGAAGAGTATTTCGCAACAAATGATGGTCAAGAAGAACTGAAGAATCCCCTCGAGAAAGTCCGCCGACCTGTTAAATGAAAGCCCAGGTGTTGGTGTGCGGGAAAGTCAGGACTGTGCCCAGAACAAAGGAAAGAATATCCACCAAAGAAGAAGCTGCTGAGAAGTCAGTTCTTCAATGAAGCCTCTGATTTTCTTCTCTCCCAACGCAAATGTGAGCTCTTCATGACCTCCAGCACAGACAACAGGGATGATGACTGAATTATGACTTTCCTGCATTCTGAAATTTCTTGGCTTGTAGATTTGCGTCCTAAACTGGACTGACTTCAGAGTTTCAACGATCTAGTCCTCATCTGTTGCAGGATGATGAAGGCTTTGTTCATGTGAAGTTTCCATGGGGAACTGCCGCAGTGGCAGTGAAAGACACCGATGACAGCCGCAGTGCAGTACTGAGGTGGGTGAAACTTTGGTGATTTGTTTTTTTATCAGTGATGGAAATGTGGAAATGGCAGGCATCAGCTGGACTCTTTGGGATCGCTCTTTGCCTCGTTGGTGGCGGATCTAGGCAGCAAACCATGCCATTGTGGATGGTTTGGGAGGTTGCAAGGTGGAAGAAGTATATGTATATAATATATGATTTATAATATGTGTATTACAAATCGTAAAGGGCAGCTCAATGAACCAACTCACAGTGATGTACCACGCAACGCCCTGCGCTGCCCTTTTTCAGCAGTAGCCAACGAGGTGCTGTCCCAGCATCCAAATGGCACAAGCCAAACACCCACCTCACCCAGGGCCTTTGAACCCCGATCCCCGGCTGCGGTGAGGGAACATGATGATCACATCTCGAATGGGCAGTCAATTGACATTCCCAAAACTATAAAGATTCATTTGAGATGTGTTGCGACCCAAAAGTAAGCCTTGTCCTGGACAAGGTTGTCTACCCAAACTTCACTCGTGTACATTGTTAAGGCGACTTGGCTTTCCTCTTACAATGTATTTCCCTCGCCACTGGGTTGGTGAGCGGTGCCACGAATCCATGCCAGTCGTGATCGAGAATCCGACCTTGCACGTAGGATTTCAGCCTCATCGTGAAGGCTGTAGGAACTCAGCCGCAGGAATTCTCTCAAAATGGTGCCATCCATGACTTTCGTGAGGGCATCGGCAACTTGCGCCCCTGAGGGCACCCACCTTATACTGATTCCATTTTGGAGATGTTCTTTGATCAATTTTGCCTGTAGCTGTGTGCGAAATTCTTGGCAACTCGGTGGTGCTGTTCGGCTTACTAAGTCATATAAACTCTTACAGTCAGTGGTGATGATTGAAGAATTCTCTTTGGGTAATTTCTGAAGGAGGCCATCAATGTCTCTGGTATGGGGCATTGGAAGTTCCTCCGTGACCGGTGGAAGGGCAGTGAATGCTTCAGGTAATTGTGGTAATGTGACATCAGGATCACGCCAGTTACACTTATGATTACACAACCAAGCCCAGTATAATCTTACCCATGACAAAGTATCAACCCTTTCGGGAATGCCACACAATGGGACTTATTGGACTACTTCTGTTCTCTCCTATCCTTTTATGTGCTGCAGCTATGATCATGCCCTGATGGGAGTCATGGCATTTCTCTGATGCAAATGAGGCATCAGAAAAGGCGACATATCGGATATCATCCTGAGGGATGGGTTGGATTTTGATGGTTACTTCAGCATGGGCCTTTGCTTCATGCAAGACTCGGTTAGCTTCACACAAGGTTGACACTTTTGCCTTATTGATTTGCCCTTGCAACCATCCTAATCGGCTTCCCAGATCCGGTCTGCTATTGACAGAGGCGTACTGCAGGCTACCTATCACAGCTCGGAGACTTTGACGTTCCTTTTCGGTGACGTCAGATTCACTCTGTGCTCTCCTTTCACGGGAAATGACAATTGGATGGATATCTTTCACATATTGGGTTTGGTCTATCCAAATAGAAAAGTCTTCCTTCTGGGAGATATTCAAACCAGTGAACACAAAGTTTCTGTGCTTGCGACTACCAAATGGAAACTTCTTCTCAAGGGCACCGAGCTTTTCATGAAAGTAGGGAGTTCCACAGCACAGACCGTCATCGACGTGGATACCGATCAACCCTTCGGTTCTACCATTGCGATGGAGCACAAACATGCATGGGTCGAATGGTGCGGATTCAAAACCAAGTTCTTCAAGGGACTTCTTAAGTTCTTGGTACCAGAGAAATGGTGCATCAACCCGACCGTATGCTCCCTTAAGGAGTTGTGCTACTTCCCCAGGTTTAAGTTTCATTCGGGTTCTCATCTCTTCAGGAGGTTCAATGGCCAGTTTACGTTCTTGATTTTCGGCACTGCCACGAAGAAAAGCAGTTTTAATGTCAAAGGATCCTATTTGCCATTTATTGCTTGATGCTGTTTGGAGCAGCAACATCCGGGATAGTTTTGACAACGTTGGGCTATCACGTGGAATCTCATCTACCAATGGATCTTCAAAACCTAAGACGACCAAACGGGCCTTTGGCTTTTGTGACTCACCCTTGGGATTATCTTCGGGGTCAACTTCTTTCCACGTCAATATCCACCGACACCGCATGATGTTCTCCATTGGGATTTGATGGCGAAGAACCTTGGCCACTGTTCCTGTGGTTAGCCAGCTGTCGATTTCCTGGTGCTTTGCTTCCTGAAATCGTTGCCGCTGTGCTTCAGTCAGATTGGAAATTTTGACTTCTGATCGTTGGCGTTTTGCACATGATGCAATAAGACAAAGATCAGCTGGTGCTTGTTCTTGCTTCCACTGATCGATTTCCTTTTGTCCTATCTCTATTTCATATTCCCATACTTGATCATGGTTGAGGTGGAAACAGGACTCTTCAGTGACAAAAATGCTCTCACAAATCAGGGACTCATCATCATCGGATGGTGGAATGGGAACACTCGCTGCATCTACCCCTTCAGGATTGGGAATCAATTGGGGAGTCCCAGGTTCTATCGGGGTGCTTCCAGTGCTTGGTTCATGGTCAGGTTGATCCGGTTGTTCCCCACTGGACGTTAGATCTATCACAACAGGATTTGGAACACCGGTGGTTTCATTTCCAAGGGCTAACGCTGGAGTTTCAGTGATATTTGTCGGACCTGTGGTGGCCTGTGAACCTTCTGGAATGGTCTGGTCAATAAACTGGGTTCCACCATGATTGGGAATGATCGATGCATTTTGATCAGTCTGTTCATTGGGTTTACTAAGTTCCTCAAGTGCTGATAGTGGTCTGAGATGCTCGGGTGACACTCGATACAACTTGTTTTGCATGGTTACCCATACTACTTGGGGACCTTCTTGAACTATTACCCTCATGGGACCTATCCAACCCCCATTACTTTCACCCCTTTTCTTCCAAACCATTACCCACGACCCTTTATTATATGTGCCTCTTTCGGGGCGTGTTCGATGGACCAATGCTCGGCGAAGCACTTGGCTGTTGTCAACACTGACGAAAGCTCGGCGGGCTCGTTCTCTCAGGGCCAACTCCTCTCGGAACCTAAGACCTTCTGGTCGGTCTTGGAGAGCCATGGTGTGTGCACTCATCTGCAGGTCAGAAGTTACCGAACCAGGGACCACAGTGCTTTTCCCAAAGACTAATGTTTCTGGTGGGTATCCTCTGTGTCGGCTCCATTGATTCTTAGTATGAGTGGCAAACGAAAGAGCTTGGCTCAGGGATTCATAATCTCTAATGGGCTCTTCACAATCCATTTTTGTGAGGATTTCTTGGAGGATTCCTCCGTGACGTTCAATTCGGGAGTTTTGCCAGTGAGCATCTACTGCAATGGTCTTGCTCTTGATGTTATGCTTCTGTAAGAACTGTTGAAATTCCTCCGACATAAATTCGGTGGCAGCATCAGTTACCAACATTGAAGGGGGGCCTGCCCACGACAACCAACCCTGTGTCACACTACGAATGGCTTGTTCTGAAGTTCGGGAAGGAGCTATTATGGCCGTATGGAAATTGGTGCTCTGATCGACAAAATGGTAGAAATGAAATTGGTCACCATTCTTTGAGGTCCAACTGATGCCATCCATTGAGATGATGTCCCCAAATTCCCCTTCGGGGTGAATTGCACTAGGTCTGGCAATATCAGGTCGTTTGTTTTCGAGGCACGTTGAACACCTAATGTCCGGGATTCCTTGGATGATCTCTTTGGGGCATTGAAGTTGTTTACAAAACTCCATCAGCTTGGCACTGCTGGGGTGTCCCAAATTACGGTGGATCTTCAACAACCATTGGCGATTTTCAGGGTTCAGTTTAAGGAAATTGGGTCCATGCTTCTCAGCTACGAGATCCACTTGTTCTCGAAATTCCTGCGGTGTGAGGGGATTTTCCTCTGAAATGGCAGATTCAGGGCTTTCCCTGATGCACACCCTCTTGGCTCCGGGAACATCATCACTCGCTGGAGCATCGTGGCTAACTGATGTTTCTGTTTGTATGGGATTAGGGATGCCGGCAGAAGACGATGCATGCTCAGTGGTCTTCACACGGGCGAAGATGATCAGGCCTACTCTAGAAGCAACACACTTTCTCCTAAGAGCTCGGTGTGACAGTTTTTCCCAATTCTCCCAATCTTGGTCTATGTGAATGTCTTCATGACGACGACGAATGGAAATCATTTTTCTGATGGGGGCTACTCCTGGACTCATGGCTCTGCAGGGGCCTACATATCGGTCAATTCCCCTACACAAAACAATGTGGTGAACGTCATGGTTTGGACACACATGTTTGACCATGTTCATCAGTGGCCCTTGTTCCACCACCTGAGTTCCAACCCGTGGTGCCGTGCGGTCGGCGGTCTGCATGACTGTCTGCCAAGTGACACCCACAAAACGAGATGCGATTTCGATGGGACTTAGCTTCTGTCCTAGACGACGTCTCTTAGTAGGATGCTCATCAGGGTTTACTTAGATCTTCCACATAGATGGGAATGGACCAGGATTTTTCTCTAAGGAGGATACGTGCAAGTTGCCTACCAAAGATTCGTGGATAGTTCTCCGTGAACTGGGATCTTGGAACCCTTACCCCATTTACTTTACAACTTCCTTCAATTACTTGATGCGAATGCTCTTGTGAACACAATTTGCCATGAAGCTCAGTCACCACCAAAGGTGAGGTCGTGCAAATGCTCAAACGCTTGCGAATCGGAAGACCACTGTCAGGGTCTACCAACTTGCCAACTCGACAGAGATCAAAGCAACACTGCTGGGTTTGGTCACACACTTCTTGGATGATGGGTACTTTCCACATTTCGGATCCATACGGTTGTTCCATGTGAAAATGTTTCTGTCGGGTCTGTTGGAAACGAAAGAGAATCACGGCCAGGCTGATTTGCCAGAGGGAATCTTCTCGAGATTTCATGATACTGGCAAACGCTTCAGGAGACTTACTCATGTTGAGATTACTGAATTTACACCATGGTGAACACTTTGGGCTGTACCATAAATGAGTTGGGTCCTTGGTTAAGAGTTCTCGAAAGAGTCTACGCCTCCCTTCCGTTTTGGACAAATCCCCTTCAGACAAACCAAAGCGTGATGCACGGCCTCCCAACAATTAACATTGCTTCGTCAATTCACTCTGTGACCCACACATGACTTCGAATACATCAGTTTTGGGCATTGACGGTCTCTGACTGGAAATTTCATGGGAAACTTGTTCCAGTTCACGACCCATCAGTTTACACCATTGTTGACATTTTCTCATGAACGAGTCTTTATGCTGGGCGAAACAAACATGATCAAAATCACAGTCGAAGTCAAGGAGGTCACTCAGAAAAGCTTCTTCACTCATGGCTCGGACTTCAGGTGAGTGTTCTTCAGGTGATTGAGGATCTCTTGCAGGGCCATCTCCACATGGTTCATGCGATTGGACAGGTGAAGGTTCTCGCTGCGAATGGCTTGGACCTGATCGTCCATCTGCAGCATCTGCAACGACGTGTTGCCCTCCATGATATCCACCAAATCGGGTTCCACTTCCGAGCATAGTTCCTCGGGCTCCACATGGGTCCATGACTTCTCGGTTGGTGCCGCTGGCATCGGCTTCGACTTGGGCATCTTGCCCTTTCCACTCTTGTAGCCCTTGGTCTTGGCATCTTGGAACCCAGTGCCATCTCCGTGTCGAGCCTCAGCTCGCAGTACCGGCAGTACTTGGCATGATCCACCTTGCTTGAGGTTCCGTAGTTGGACAGGAACCATTGTGTCCAGGTGTGGTTTTCGAACATCTCCGGAAAGGTTTTGCCAACGTGGGTGGTCCCAAACGTTATCACTTGTTTGGAGAGTTCTTCCAAGCCCATCTGATTCACATCTTGAAGAGCTTGTTCGCCACTGATTTCGGTGGACTGCTTCTTGTACTCCTTGAATCTTTGGGAGAGTGTCGACATGATGGGCACTCGGAAATTCGATAGGAGACACTCGATCTTGATCACTCGGAAGGCTGTTAGACGTCATGGTCATGTGATCATGCTTGAACACCCGAGCACCTGATGAAATGGTGTCTTGAACTTCGGTATCCTCAACTACTTTGGGTGTTTTATCTTTATCTGAGCAAACCCCGGACTTGCACTCATGGTTTTTCCAGTCCCTCTCGGACGGTGATGGTTGGTGAGTCAAGGTGGACTCCTGTACCTGCTCATCTGAGCACATGAACGAAAGTGGATTGCGGTCGGACTCCCATAGATGATTTAAATCCAGCAAAAACAAATTTTTGTTGGAAGCGATCAGTGGAATGTGCTTATTGAGAGTCTTGCTCCACAATGTTCCTGCATCAGTGTCGATTACAGCTTTCAGGGTCTGTTTCAAAAACTGGCTGGATAGAAGGAAAGGAGTCTGGCCAGGCACTACTGCAATACGGAACCATTCACCATGCAACGGTAGCATGAGGGCATGATGGCTTGTCAGGGTTTGATGGTTACCAAAACGAAACACAAGATTGCAACTGGTGCGATGCACTTGCTTACGAATGGTTGGTTCCAGTTTCGCTAGAAGATCTGGTACCTGATTGCTTCCTATCACAGTTTGCGATGCCCCCAAATCCACAACACCCACAGTGCCAACCGATGCAAAGTGACATTCCACGAAGCTGGAATCGGGATCAGGCACTGATGATTGCCTAACTGATATGTCCTCACTCACTCCTGGATGTGGCTGGGTTTTCCTAAGCGACAACTGGAGCCCATGAACAAAACGAGAAGCAATGTTATGAATCTCCTTATCTTTCTTTGGGAAATAGGTCTTCTTTAGTGCGGTGCTATCTTCAATCCCAGTTTTATTGATCCTATCACTCATGTGAACCCGATTATGTGCTACGTTTCCCCTATTCCTATATTGGTTATCCACTTTATACAATCTTCGGGAGACAACACTACCACAATGTCGAGCTTCTTCGGCCACCGTGGTCAACACAGGAAGGTGCTGAATCTCGGAGGGGATCTCGTGAGCCACAACAAACGATGTCGGTGCTGCTGCTGGATTGGATGAGCCACTGCCGGTTTTCTTTGGGCATTCATCCTTCCAGTGCCCCTTCTGAAAGCATATGCGACAGTATGAATTGGCAATTCTATGTGCTAGGCTCCCAGGACGACTCTTCCCCTTGCCTTTTCCTTTGAAGGCTTTGGTTTTGCCCTTCTCGCCCTTGCGGATGGGCCAAAAGCCCCTCACCCTCACACGTTCTGAAAGTCTGCGGCGGGCATCTTGATATGTCGAATAAAATGCCGTGAGATCAGAGTCGTTCTGAATTGTGTCAGCCATAGCATCTTCAAACTGTAAGATGAGGGCTGCGTCCTCATCTTCAGCTGCCATTGCTTCCAGTGTCTCATCGTCGATGTCATCGGTTGTCCAAAAGGCCTCAGCTGTTCCTTCGGGATCATCTGCTTGTTCTTCCATGACAAAAGCAGTGTGATCGTAGGTACGAAGCTGCTTGTCTCTTTTGACACCTGTGTACTCCTGAAAAAATCCGGAGCCCAACATGCGAATCGAGTTGGAAACACGTTTCAGGTCAAGGCGTCCAGAATCTTCCGCCCCGGAGCTCCTTGAGGGTCACTCCACGACTCAGGAGTTCGGACCAGACAACGTCACATCGACTGAGGAAACTGTCACTGGTTTCATCATGTCGCTGCTGGCATCTGAACACAGCCTTCTCCACAAGGTCATAGCGTTTTTCCAGGGGAACCTGTCCCCAGGTCCCTCCTACCAACTGCACCAGACGCTTGATGCCGGAGGCATTGGTGGTCAACACTTCCTTGCTATGCAGCTGTAACTTCTGGTATGCCGTGCCTTTGCAATTGAGCACGATCCTCGTTGCAAGTTCCAGCATCTTGTCTTGAGGCCAGGCAGATTGAAGAAGTTCAATCTTGCTAGCCCAAATCTCCACATTGTCGGTGGCCGGGTCAAAACTTGGCACCAAAGATGCCAACTGACTTGTGATCTGTCCTCCCTCATGAGAGGACACCGGAGTCGATGACGTCCCGGTCTGCATTGTCCCTGCAATGTCACCAGGTTCACTGTCACTCATCGACCGTCACCAGATTGCAGTGAATTCCCTGCCAGGTCCCAACACGGAACACCGGCTCCGCTACCAATTACAAATCGTAAAGGGCAGCTCAATGAACCAACTCACAGTGATGTACCACGCAACGCCCTGCGCTGCCCTTTTTCACCAGTAGCCAACGAGGTGCTGTCCCAGCATCCAAATGGCACAAGCCAAACACCCACCTCACCCAGGGCCTTTGAACCCCGATCCCCGGCTGCGGTGAGGGAACATGATGATCACATCTCGAATGGGCAGTCAATTGACATGTGTAGTATATATATATACATACACACATCATATATCCCCGCAACAAAAACAGGATGGACTTAGTTGTCAATCTCTGGGGAAGTTGATGCAGCCAACTTCTTCAGTTTTGTTTCTAGCCTTGAGCCCAGTGACGTCAGCCAGGTCCTCCATCAGGCTGGGAGACCTGGTTTGTGCTCATGATGATCTCGGCTGTTCAAATTGGTTGAAAGATGTTGAAAGACGTGGATAAAGAGTTCTCCACCACAAACTCCAGTGCTTAACCCCACATCACCCCAACTCTTCACTGCAGATGAAAGCGAGAGCGATTGGGAGGAGGAACCCGAAAGACCGCAAGGTGCATTGACTGGAGAGACTGTAACCAGGATGAGCATATGATGCAGTCAGAGTATCTTGACCGAAGAATTTTAGTCAGGACTTGGAAGGTTGTGATAGACGCTTTGAGAATACAAAGAAACTACACATTAGTTGGAGATTAGACTATGGAGGATTGATCCTGAACCTTGCGGGCCAGAGTCCTCAAATCCAGATTTGGAGAATGTCCTGGATCTGATGGCTATGATATTCGTTTAGTGACTCGAAAAGACCCAACGGTTGTGGTCAGGCCTGGCCCCTGTCAAAGCCTTGTTGGCCTGGTTGGAGAAGGTGTGGCTGGAAGATGGATGTTACAATAATTTTGAAGCTAAGGGTTGCCAGTCTGCCATTGGCTAGGAAATTCTGAAGTCAACTGTACCATAACTAGGTGCTCTAGAGTGATCTAGAATCCAGGTGTGTGAGGTCACCCTCATACCGGCCATCAATGGCCATGACCATCCATGAATCAAGGCTGCCTTAGAGCCGAAAGCTTCCCATCAACAGGTGGGGGACGAGCTGCATCAGGGTGAAGTTGTTCAGAAGTTGGTTGGGGAGTTGGGTAACCAATTTTGCAACTGACATTTTTTGCGGAAGCTTGGATTTGAGACTTAGCTCATGACCACTTCCATGTTTTTCTTTGTCCACGGTTCATCAATCGATGTTTGCTTCTATGGTTTCCTGGATCGCCTCACAGGTGTTGCTGGATTTGGCCCTGTTGCTCTCCGGCCTCGTCAGCGGCCGTGCGGAGTTGCTAAGGTCAGAAAACTTGATCAAAGATGAGAAACGAATGGATGGCCTGCCCTTTGGAAGTGTCATATTCAGAACTAGAAACATGCTAAATATGTTCCAGCCTTCCAGGTTGGAAGGGATTGGTAGCAGCCCTCAATTGCAGGCTGGGAGCTGGATCTGGAAACGTTCACTCACCATTGGTTGCTCGGGGACATGGATGACACGAAACATGTGTCTCTTTTAAGCTCTGTGTGTGTTTAGTACAGCAGTGTTTTTGTAGAAATAGGTCTCTTTTGGTGGAAGATCGGATTGTAATGGATAATATTTTATCACAAGGCAAGACTCATCTCAAAATCTGAGATAATCCATAGTTCAATCAATCTTTCCCACAAAGGCCCCGCCTTAGACCTGCATTTGAAGAAGTGAAAGTGTCAGCCTCGGCAGGCAGAACTCATGGCAGCTGATGCCTTGCGAATCCATCTGGGACTGCTGGTCTGCAACTCAGTCAGCCTTGTTCGGCAGTGAAACTCCCAAAGCCTTATCTAACAATAAGATGAATTCACAAATATTCATATCAATTTCGAAAA
Organism: Breviolum minutum Mf 1.05b.01; assembly: GCA_000507305.1. Classification (NCBI taxonomy): domain Eukaryota; class Dinophyceae; order Suessiales; family Symbiodiniaceae; genus Breviolum; species Breviolum minutum. The sequence goes on from DF240558.1 coordinate 117,203, forward strand.
AGTTGGGCCTGAACCATGTCCGCAAGTTCAAAAAGACATCCACTTCATTGTCGATCTTTCAGAGCTCGCAACTTCACTTTGAAACAGACTCCTCTTTTCATTGGGGTGGATGTTGATCATCCCTGCAGGAAAGGCTCAGTCGCTCCTGTTCAACGAGTACCTCGCGTCCGCGCAGTTCCGCCTTGGCGGAGAGCTGCCGGAGCTGGTGCAAGGTGGGGGAAGACGACTTTCAAACTGGAAGGTGTTTTGCTACAAACCTTCATGATTATCATGATTTTGTTTGATGGTGATAATTCATGCTAATTCATGATGAGTTTATCCGTTTATCCATTTCTTAATGTCACTGAGAATACTTCCCCTTGAGGTGCTGGAGCAAGTTGGTGCTGATCAGCTCATTGGAGGTGCTCATTGAGCCGGTACGAGTCAGTGAAGAGTTTGACCAAATTTCGGTGGTGCAGGTGCCTGGCGATTAGTGCGTCCTGGGGCAAAACAAGCAGATCCTTTAAGCGAAGAGGACGGGAGCAATTGAAGATGAAAGTTTTGTTTGAGAGGATTTTGAGAATCAGTGATTCCATGATTCAGTGTTTTTTTCGTAAATTATCCCGAAGTTGCAGGAGTTGCTCTCTTCCTTGCCCACCGCACGGCGCAGTAGCTTTATTTTCCAAGTGCCTACAAGGCTGCAGCATCGTCAAAAATTGAGATGTGATGTGTTGTCAGTTTCGCGTTTTAATGCAATTCATTGGAGTCCAAGATGGAAGGTGTACAAAGGTGACCAAGGATGACCAAGGCTGTTGGTTGTTACGGGCTGGGCAGGCTGAGCTCAAGACCTGAGAGACCTGAGATCACCAGTGTCAAGGTGGGATTTGTGTCAGATTTGTGTCATTAAACGGCTGGGAATGGAATCTTTGAAGTAGAAAATGTGAAAGAATGCAATTTTTCCAGTTGTGGCACACCAAGGAGATTTATGCATTCTCATATTGCATCCAATTTTGGCTGCAAGTTTCCTGCTCAAAGCCCACTGTTTTTTTTCTTCTGACTCTGTTTTTGGAGATCCTGCATGGCAGGAACCGCAGTGTTGTCTTGGCTGAAGGAGCGAAATGAAGAGAAGATGATTGCCACATTTGACCGCAACTTGCTGCCGCAGTTTGGGGTTCAGGCTCTCCAAGACCATAGAGATGCAAGTGGCAAGCAGCATGCCATCCTCCATGAGCTGGTCAAGAAAGGTAAGGCACAGGTTCTGCAGCATTTGGTTGAACACCGTGGCTTTGACATCAATGTGCAACGGGAGACTGATGGTTGCACGCCTCTTCACTTGGCACACTGGCACCGTCGGCCCGACATTGTCGATCTCTTGATCAGACTTGGAGCAGACACTTCGGTACAGAACAACTACGGAGAGAGTGCTGCTGATCTCATGAATCTACCAGCACAAATCAGGGCAAGGTTGCAAGGCGCGAGAACAGTAGAAGAGGTGTTGCAATTGTTTAGATCTGAAGCTGCAAGCTTTGATGATTTGGACAAAGTCACCGCGTACTATCGAGTGGCGGAATTGTCCGCAAACTATGATGTCCAATTCTGTCGGTGGAACGCTGCCCAAAATCAGCTGAGCCCAGGTGACCAGGAGTCTCTTCAAGGGCCTGCGTTGAAGCCTTGCGCGTGCCGGCAGCAGATGTCGCTTCTAGTCTTTGGCCAACCATGATGCGAGCTTTGGCGATGCTTCCTGATGTGCAAATTCTTCAGGAGCTTTTGGAGATGCTCACTCCGGAGATCGTTGAAACGTGGAGTGCCCTCAACCTCTACCAAGTTGCCTGGGCTATGGGCAAAATTCGATCCACGTTGCAGAGCCGCAACATTGAAATTTCGCCACCAACACAGGAGGCTTTCTTACATATAATGCAGCAACTTGGCAATTCCCTTGCTCCGCATGTTGCTGAAATGTCTGAGAAGAACTTGGCTGCTACGGTGTGGGCATTTGGTGCAGCCAAAGTGGGGCAAGAGGAGGTTGGGCATCAGGCTCTTTGTGATGCTATAGCTGCAGATCTGGAAACCAGAGGTGCGACCCTTGTCTCTGCGCAATCCATCAGCAACATTTCATGGGGGTTTGCCAAGGTGGGCTTTTCCTCACCTGGTGCATTTGGCCAGCTTGAAGAGGCTGCTATTCGCCTAGTAGGGACCTTCCAAGACCAGAATGTCGCCAATACTCTTTGGTCTTTCGCAACGCTCCAATTGGGGACAGCGAATCTCTTTGCAACCCTGATGATGCGAGCAGACTTCACCTTGTATGAGGATAGACAGAGACTTCATGACAGCATGTCTGCCAGGGTCAAAACGATCCACTGGTTCCAGGTCTATGTTGCCTACAGTTTCTGCTTGAGGTTCCACCCTGGTGTCATTGCTTCCTTGACTGAAAGGCTCGCAAGAGACTTGGACCGAATCCATCGTGGTTTCCCACGGGACGACAGTGGCCTATCCGCCGGCTCGGGTCTTGAGTCTGCAGAGAGCCTTCGCGAACTCGATCAAATGATTGCCAGCAGCGACCAAGGGGACATCCCTGCGTTGCCGGTGGATAGTATGGAAGCCCAACCACTGGATCCCGAGATTGCACCGATTGCAGCCATTGCCACATCTGGCAATGATCAAGTTGCCAGAAATGCCATGAGCTCCGTTTGTCAGCTAGGCTTTGAGGAAGTCAAGATCGTGATGCTGAAGTATTCTCGTACCAGTCACAGCTTTCGAGATGCTCTTTTGGAAGGCGACGAGTTGCGGGCGTGCAGAAATGCCTTGCAAGAAGCTGGACATCAGGTGGTTCATGCTTCAGGAGCCAAGATCTTTGTGAGGCCACAACACTACCAAGCAGTCTGTGAGAGAATTCAAGCAGATGAGATGCGTTTGTTTACCTCCCATGTTTTGGTGGCTGAAGAGTTTGAGGATCTTGTGAAAGCGGCTGTGGCAAGCATCCCAAGCACCAGGCGTGGTGGGCAGGCATCATCCAGTGAGCTGACGATCACCTCGGACAGGCTGCAGTCAGATTTGACAGTAGAGTCCAGGAGTACTTTCTTACACCTTCCTGGTGCCCCGAATTCTCTCTACTCAGGATCCCTGCGTCGTGGGACAAGATCTGCTATTGTGGGGCACGGATACATTCGTTGAGTCTTCAAGCAAGATGTGGGCATTGGTCTTCCTTGCCAGGATGGATGGAAACCTGTGGGGGTTGAGCATTGATCCTTCTGTCTCACCTTGATACTTCCATGCTTCCTTGAAGCGGGATAGGAGCTGCACTTGTACAGACAGTGCAGGCTGAGATTCAAATTTTGTTCTGGGTGTGCCCCAGTTGTTCTGAACATTGGTGGTTTGCAAGCATGCTTTCTGCTAATGGAACGAGCAAAATGCCGCAATCTGCAATGAATACAGTACCTTTTCTTTGCCTTGTTTTTTGGTCTTGCATTGTCCAAGCAGGTCACTCACGGTCCAATCCTCATGGGCCCACCGCGCACAACGGTGCGAGCACCAAGTGGGCACAAGCTGTATTATCACTTGCCAAATCTGGATTCTTGAATTTTCTTTCCATATTCCACAAGAGGTTTTGAACTTTCAACTTTAAGACTTTCAACTTGCAAATCTCGGCTGCGCTGCTCCAGGTGGTAACCCGTCCTTCCACCTGTGTGATTCCGGGGTCCGGCTCGCCTCTGACACGAGCTCAGAGGTCTGGAGATTCCAGTTGAAGTGGTTGAAGTGGAAGGCTTCCGTGTTAAACACCAATTTTTCAATGGAAGACTCGATGATGATGATGATGATGATGATGATGATGATGATGATGATGATGATGATGATGATGATGATGATGATGATGATGATGATGATGATGATGATGATGATGATGATGATGATGATGATGATGATGATGATGATGATGATGATGATGATGATGATGATGATGATGATGATGATGATGATGATGATGATATTTTTGGATGTTGTTGGATGTGTTTGGTCATTGTGCTGGGGTGGCAATGTGATTCGGGAAGTTCTGATGCCTCATAGTTTGGCTTCATGAGAGAAGCTGTGACTTCTGGAAGTCACCACTACCTTCTTCTCAGCCACCAAGAGTACGAATTGCCACAGGTTGCCGACCGCTTCACCTTTCAGCCCGGCTGCCTTGTAGAAATCAAGCATTTCGTTCTCGAAATGTTTGGTTTGTCACTTCATTCCGTTGCCCTAGGGTTTTAAGTCCAAGTTTTGCTTGTGGTACCCAGGAGAGGCTTCTTCTGATAATGATGGAATTCAGCCAAATCAAGAATCCATGTTAATATCTACAGTAAGCTAAGCTAAGAATCCATGTTAAAATCTAAGGTCTTCCACGTCAGCTGAGTGGCACACCTGCTGTGGCATACAGCGCAGGCTAGGAAAAGAACAGTGGGATCTAAAACGGGGAACACTATGGGGAGCCAAATATCTAAGAGCCCGAGCAGTTAATAGCATTCTGTCCGGGTAAGTTGTGGCTGCAACCTACGATCTTGCATCCCTTAATTGCCACCTAGTCATTCTCAAGACATGGCTTGCACCTTTGTGATTTTATCATCCTTTTTTCTCAGCCGCCAGAAATGGCTGGCAGATAGAAATCGGGAAGAGCTATTCATCAGCTGTGCTTCATCTGAACCGTTGCCCAGCACTTCCACCTGGGCCATGTAGCGTTTCGCACCGGGAACTCAGACATTGCAACTGTGACAGAAACGTAGACTCAAAATACTCAAATTCCAGATTTGCTTCCAAATTCTTGCCCTAGATTTTTTTGCAGGATTGATGTGAGACTTCGTGGTGGTGTTGACTTTGCTCGTTTATTCCTGGGGTTGAAATTGATGATTTCTCCAGCTAGCCCCTGGGAATAAGGCCAGACGTGGTGCGCCGCGTCACAGCCTTGGTCGCATTCCTGTGAACATTTTGAAACCTTTCAAATCCAAAGAAATTCAAGCTGTTTTGAATCCTTTGCAGCGACTGTAACCAGATTTTACCCATCGGGGCACTCATCAATTTGATACCAAGTCCTCGACGCCGTTCTGTTTTGCACCCAGCCTGGGTGCTCAGTGGTTTTGCGGGATGATGGACGATGATGACTAAAGGAACTTTTCATATAACTGGTTTGTTGCCTATTTCATCACGTTGATTAAGGTTGAACTTAGAATGATTTTCTCCACCAATTACTCTCCAGCTTTCTTGCTACTTTTATTCGTTCTTGTTTGCGCTCTTGCTTCGGGTTTGGACCACCTGACAACAAAACATGGAGGGTCACAAGATGATTGACTCGACCTTACGATCATCAGGTCCCTTGGGCAACGAGCTGGCAAGTTTTTGGCTGTCAGAGACTAAGCTCATGGAATGGCTGTCAGCTGTGTCAACCAATGCTTTCTTGCCAGTGTAGCCTCTGAGGCCGGAGCGATTGCCATCTCAAGGCCACACAGTCGATTAGAAAAACGTTGATCAAAGGCATGGAAGCCATCCATTGATAGGTGAACCCTGGAGCTTTTCACCCTTGCGTCGTAGCAGGCTGGGGATTCACACAAACAGTAGGTTTATTGGGAGGATGGCAGGTTTTTTATATGTTTTTGTTCAGAGTTTCTTTGTTGAGGTTTGGTCGCTCCAAGTTTTTGTTCCTAGTGGCAGGCCGTCACTTGAGGCGACTTTGACGCCCATGGTGCCGCCAGCAAGGGAGACAAGTCAGATGGAGTCAAGCATGGCAGGCACAGTGGGTGGCTGGACTGCTGCGTTGGGCAACACACATGTCATCCTTGAAATATTTGTGGCTTCGCAAATATCTGGATCATTATAAGCCATGAGAGGAGAAGACATGGAGCCTATGGTTTGCTCCAGGCAGCGAGTTGCAAAGCTCTCTTCCTACCTCCCTGCCAACAGAGACGCCAGCCACGGCTTCTCCAGAGACTCCTGCGACACCGCAGGTGCGGGGGCATAGTCATGGTAACTGGTTTTTGGTGATGACGAAGGAGTTTTCCACTTGCAGGGTTCACAGCAGAGTTGTAGCTTGTAGTGTTACATAGTTTTGCTTTGCTGTAAAAAGCCGTGAAACCAGATTCATATTGAACTTCAAACCAGACTTGCTGATTTCCGTTTGACATGAGTTGACAGCCCTCATCCCTGAGGCGTCCGAACCAGGCATGGAGAGGGAGGTGGTGATGGTATTCTCCTTCTGCATGGAAAATTGGACGCCGAAAATCTATATTAGCACCTTTTGCATTTTTCTTTGATGCTCATCAATTGTGGTAGCACTTCGTCCTCCCCTGATACTTGAAGCGGATTGTCCCTTTCCTGCATATCATTTTCATCATGGTATTTTCCTTTTCCGCCAGATGTGACTTGCTCCCTGGCAAGGCGCAGTCGTGTGTGTCAGTGCTTTTTGCCCTTGCATAGCATCAATTTGATGATTTGAATGTATTGATGTATTGCAAAAGATGGCAGGTGTAATGCAACAGCAGGTGTCAGACATCCTTCAAAGCTGGAATACTGCCACCTTTGGTGAAGATCCTACAAATACGCGAAATACACGACTAACCCGCTCCCTGTACCGTGTCCATCCATCTCTGTATGCTTTCATCACTGGACAGGACGAAAGCAAAGTCTCTCTTCGTGGGTCGCATCCAAAGGCACCTTGAAGGGTCATAGACTTGTGTGAATGTGGAGAATTGGGATGGTAATCAAGCCGGCAAACGCGCACAATTTGAAAAGCCCGGTGTGATGTTCAGCACTTTCAGGAAAGCTGGGAAAGACACACCAAAGAGTGACAAGGCTGACAAGGCTCACTTAGCCAATTGAAGTTTTGAGCTTTTGACTGCGAGTCCAGGAGTGGTCAGCTACAGCAAATGCACATCTCATCACATTTCCACACTTGGGAATTTAGATTCTCCAACAAGCGTGGGACTGTTGCAATTGGTGGTCATGGACTGTGCTTGTTAATGCACATGAATATCAAGGTTTTGATGATCCATGACCCGCTGATTTTTTGAAAGCTTCAACCAGGCCCCTGTGTCTCCCATCAGACGAACCAAATCTGTGCCGATGCAGCAAGCAGCATCTGGGAGGGAAGCCTGCAACATGAGAGGCTATAGTGGTTCTGTGTCCTAGCAAGGTCAAACATTTTTGTTTGAGTGCTAAGAATCAAGATCCAGTAGTCCTAGTTCAAGTGCGATTCTTCGATTCTTCTAATCCAAAAGGAGTGAATCTTCTTGACAACATTGACAACTTATTTACTTTTCTCCAACTGCAGATACATCAAACTAAATCGGCCACAGACAGAAACGCATTGGCAGTAGAACTTCCTATGAAATCACCCTTCCTTAATCTTGTTTAGGTCAAAAAAACACAAAACCACTAAAAAGTACACAATAACGTTACCAGTGGTGCAAGAATCGATATTTTGGAGCTGCACTGGTTGAGCCGTGTCGTGTGGCGTTCATTTCTGACCTTCCTTGCTTCCAGTGATCTCAGGAAAAGGCACCAGTGAAGTCAGTGAAGGCTTGGCGGTAAAGGCAGGAATGGTTCATGGGAAAGTTGATGGATTGAGCTGCAATCCAAGCGTTGAAAAATGTTGATGACATGTGATGACCACAGATGCATCTATGTTCCTGAGAGGTTTTAGATGGAGGTGTGTTGCTATGTGGAAAGCACAGCTTATGAGCAAGACTGCGCAGTACATCGAAGCCTTTGAAATTGTAACTATTTTGCTCAAGACCCTGTGTAGGTAGGAACATGGCAAGAGGAACAACTGGATGGTATGTGAAAACTACTAAGGGTCTAGTTAGTCTAGTACAGTCTAGTACGTGTAGCTGTTGTGATGTGTTCAAATGTCTTAATGTCTTAATGAAATTGTCACTGCAAGGAGCTGTCAGCAAAATCATCAGGCAACAGCCATAGACATTCACACATCTTCAGCCACCTCGACCAACAAGTTGGCCCTTGAAAGCCAGCGGTGAATCGGTTTAGATTGGAAGCTGCTCGCAGCATCTTCATGGTGGCGCTGGAATGCGGGTGGATGCAGCTACAGCTCCTGGAACCCTTGTGTTGCTGACGACTGAGGAGCACCGACAGATTTTCCAGTTCAAGCCTGAAATTCAATCAGTAGTGATCCGGTTTTGGAATCATGACGCAATAAATGATGATGAAAGGAACATCTGCGGATTGATCAAGTTTGTTCATCTTCAGTATGAATCAAAGGCCCACCACTCTCTTGTTGGCTGTCGACAACACACTTTGCCAGGAAAGGCTCACTCCAATTGGCGAAGATGAAGCATTGGATTTCAATGGAGCCCAGGTGGGCCAGTAAAAGCACTGGGTCTGAAGATTGGACCAGAAAATCACGAGCAGGTTTATCAGGAAAAGAAATGAAAAGAATGGATACAAATGATGGAAAGATTATGTTTTTGATATTACTGTGCTTCGGAATCAATATTAAAAAGCACAAAAAGCACGATAGGCAAATGGATCAAATGGCTGGCAGGCGCAGTTGGTTGAAAATGGCGGTGACCTGGGATTGCTAGTCGCGCGCCTGGATGTATGGACGCTATGGGACTCAGAATGATGAGTATGGAGTTCTATTTGTCAGGTATAATTAGTAGAACAGGATTTTCAAAACCAATTACAGTAGATGCTTCACTCTGGTTGAGGTTTTGGCTTGGCTAAGGTCTTGAGCTTCAATGGCTACTTTTTACAAGTGCCGCTGACAGCTTGCAGGCGGATTGTTAACAAACATTTTTTAACAGCTTGCATCTTTGCTTCGTTACAGGAGCTGAAATTGTGATGCCACAAAACTCATGGTGGAGACACTCTAGAGACACCCAGTTGCCGTGCACAGTTGCTAGGCTTCTCACTGCGGAGGAATTGCATGGCTATGACCTGGTTCTGGGACCAAAGTCCTGCGCAGAGGACGGGGTGAGGGCATGCAGGTTGTGTCAGAAGTAGAATTAGAAACCATTTTTGACAGCTGGAGGGACATTTTTTCTTGGCGTGTTCTTTTTGGTACTGTCACAGATTCCAGGGCTTGGCGCAGCAAATGCCGGACTTGCTCCTTCAGAAGGGCTATGCAGGGATTCCCAACAAGCAACGGAGTTGAAATAAAACCCACCAGATTCAAGTACAGTGACACTTATGAAAAGAGTGTGGATTTGACCTTCTCCCAACTCAACCTGTATCTACTTTTGCCTGTCAACTACAGGTCACCACCCACGTGATGTTGCCCGCTCGTACTCATGCGGGAATTCTGGCCACTGTCAAAGAGTTGGATGATTATTTTGCACGGTTGCCGACAGAGATGCTTGGCGGATTAGTTATTAGTTCTGTCCCGGTTGGTACGGGAATAGATGGGATTGAGATAGGTGGAATGGATGGGATAAAGCCATGATTTGCACCAGATGAAACCCTTTGCTGAGTTGGAAAGAAAAGCAAACTCTGGCCCTTGCAATGAGATTGCAGGGTATATATCCGCTTTCACGACAGATTGAAGACAGTTCGGAAAGGCATCTGTCCAAAAAGCGGGAGGTGCCAAATGTTCCCTACGTCCCGATGGAACCCAGGTTCGAACTTGGCTACTTGGGCCGTGGTTCTCGCACTGACCGGGTGGCAATGTTGGAGGCCGAGCAGCCAATAGAGTTGCTCAGCAAAGTGAAGCTTGACAAACTTTATAGTAGGACAAGTATGGGACGTTTCAGGAGGTGCTTCAGTCCTACATTACTGTTTTCCATTGCTTCCCTTGGCCAGTCGCTGGAGTCCGCAGCGGCATCTGGCTTGCTGGCACAGGAGCATAGTGTCATGATGCTCAGGGGCAAATCCGTATTGATTGGGTGGTAAATCTTGCCAAATGTGCAAAAATTAGACCTCTTTGTCCTCCATTGCACAAAAAGCGAACTTGTTCGACCAGTTACTGTCTTTATTCATCTCTGCTTTCGAATTGAATGGTCTTGTGAACAAATGGATGCGAAACTCTTGAGGTCGCAGAGCATTTGCGGCTGATGAAATCCCAGCTTCTGCATACGTTTGGCTTTCGTTTGTCCAGTCGCATCATGGCAACAGAAAGGGCAAGACAGTTTTCTTAGCGTGGATGCGCACAGGGTAGATAAGGTAGATAGATCCTGAGTGTGTTGGGGCAAGAAACAATTGATTTCTCCAAATCGCCACATCTCAGGTACTACGTTGCTGCTGCGTTTGAGCGGCACCAACTCCGACACTCCACCTGCTGAACCTCCAAATGCCACCCAAGCGGTGCCTTGGCTAGACTTGGTCTACGAAACATCCAGACAAGGTCAGAGTGGACTTCCATTTTGTGCAATTTGTGCAGATATGTTGGGCCTTGATATGTCTTGATAAAATTGACTTGACAATCATTCTTGTTGCTCTTCACTATTTTCACTTTCAGCTGATTTGAGGAAGCGTTTCTGGCGCTCATGGGTCGTAAGCGCCTATGCGTGCTTCGTTTCCTGGGACCTTCCGGAGGGACGTTGCGCCTCATGCCCAAGAAGGACGAGGCGGAGGCCATCAAGGACGTGTCGGGAGAGGAGACTGGAGACATGTTGCGAACAAGAGAGGAGTTCTTTTTATCCTCCTGGCTACTTGCTTGATAAATTATTGGATGCTTGGTTTATTTCCGAGAAGAACTTAACAACGGCCTCATGTCAGGTCACAATGGATGTTTGCGTCAACATGCAAGTGATTTTCCTTACGCAGCAGCACCTCGAAGTGACAAGTGTACTGGTTGGCAGGATCTTGGATGTATATGAATGGTTGTGTTGAAGTTCTGAAAACCGAAATGTATAAGATTCCTTTTGCAGATCGCCTGGATTCAGAGTGGAACAGGTTTTTGATTTAAGTTTAGAAAACACATTCGCACCTCGTGAGCTCGCTTGGTTCTCCGGTATTTGATATCTCCTCGAGCTAAAAATCCTAACGTCGCTGTTGGATACCCTATTCTAAACGGAAGGTAGCAACACCACCAGCACTCCGCCAAAAACCGCGCGCCTCCCCCATCAAGCTGGGGTGAGGGGGGTTGGCAGATATGCCTGCCACCTCGTATCAAATTCCATCCTGTGTGTCACACCCTAAAGCTTGTGCATCGATGTCATTCGTTTGCCATGCCATGCCCTATGCGTTGCAGGCATCATTGAACTCAGGTGTGCCCCAAAAGAAAACACGAGCGTGGGCACAGCTGCCAAGAAACACACAACGCCAACAGACCATATAGATTTAGATGTAAACACAATTTAAAAACAATTTCAAATACTGTACAAATATGAAGATGAATTTGAATATGAATATGCCGATAAATTTGAACATACATATGAAAATGAATTTACATTTAGATTGATATATACAAATATGAATCTAAACTTAAGCAAGAAAACAAATATGAATATAGATATATCTGCAATATCAGTGTACAGGTAAATGTATTTATAATCTGTGATAAAGATACCTGTATTTGGTGCTGTTCCCATCCCAAGGTACGAATACCACTTCGATCCAAGTGGTGAATGCGCCTTGGTTGGACTTATGTGCCGAGCAAGGTGAGTCTTCACCAGTCCCTGCATTCACTTTCTATTTTGCACAAGAAACTGGTTTGGAAAGAGCGATTTCCTTAACTGATTGTGGAGTAAAACCTTTTGAAAACTTCAAGGTTCGGCAGCAGTCAGCATGCTACAGATCATATGAAAAGATCCTTTGTAAAGGAGCAAAAGCTTTTGACCCCAAAGATTAAGATGGATTATTTATATATTGAATCTGTAGTCCTTCGATATCCAGATTCTGAAGCATGGGCCAACTCAAACGTAAGGTTTAGTCTTGCAGAGTTTCTTCTTGGAGGAGCCCTTGCAGCTGGTCTTCCAGAAGGCCTGCGACAGTGAGAAGCACCTAGTAGGGGAATGATTTCCAGATGGTTCCAGATAGTTCTTCGATTTCTACAGTGAAATTGGTTGTGATACTAATATTACATACATCTATACACAGTAAATCCATTGTGCATCAGATATTTGGTTGGCATAGGGCCATACGGCAAGTAGATCATTTGGGTTCCGAGATGCTGTCGTTGTTTCACACAGGCGCTGGAGGGAAAGTTCTCTACAGGGCTCAGTGCACCGGTGATGAAGACACCCAAAGGCCAGCAGATCTTGGTCAAAGGCGCGACAGTTTGAGACATCGCTTTGAAATTGTGCTCAAGAACAAGTATCTTAGTGCATTACAGTGTGCACATTGCACATGTCTGTTTTCTGAGGGTATTCTGAACACGTGAAAGGCCAATTGAAAAGCTGAGCGTGCATTCTTTAGACAAAAGTTTCGGCTCTAGACTGAACTGGAATGGAGTGACTTGGAGCCATCGTGCCAGGAATGGCCTCCAGAGATCCTTGTGAGGTGTGATAGGGTCCAATGGTCCAATATCATTTCCCTGAGAATCCACTTGATGGGAAATCCCGCAAATTTTGGAACCAAGATCCTTCCATGTTTCAAGCCCCTTTCTGCCGTGTGATGATTAGGCACTGTACAGGATGGCACTGCAATTTTTACTATGAAATTGTTCTAACATGACTCACGTGTGGTGGCTTCGGCATGCAGCATTTCTACCAAAATCAATGAACTACAGCTGGGTTTTCATACAGCCATGGGACCCAGATCTGCACCAGAAACCAGGCGGATTTGCACGAGAAGCTTTGGGCGGCTGTGCGCCATGGTGGCTGCGATGGATTCTTAGAGATTCCCAAGACCAGGTCTGAAAGCTCAGATCGGTGACTGTGTATGACTGTGCATGACTGTGGGTGACTGTCACTATTCAACAAAGGAAATATCATAAGACTGGAATATTGATATTAGAGACAAATACAAAACAGTACAAATACATGGTAGGTAGTTTAGCAAAACACACAAAAAACTGGCGAATAACAAATCTTTGCCGTCGGACTCCGAATTGCCCGCATTTGTGGGAAAGCTTGACCTTATAGCCTTGATATAGATGAAAAGAGGTTCGATGTCGATCTCTACATCGACTACGAGGAGACACAAACCTTCCGGGACTTGGAGTGGATTTTGGTTGAAGGAAGATGCAAAAAACCCATCAATCGATTTTGAAGGGAAAAGTTGACGAGCTTCAACTTTGAACCTACGGTTCATCAACAGTATGGAGTCCAATCGTAAGGCTATCTTACCACTCCAGGATCAGCAAAGGGCCATGGCTTCATCCAAGAGCTATTGTCGACATCAAGGCTGCATTTTTTCCTTCTGTGGGGTACACTAGGTTTTGTGTAAGAGAAAGTGGGTGACTTAATGAGACTTGTGAGGTCGTGGTTTGAACGTGGATTGAACTGTGCGGCTAAATGACAACATGGGCCGTCTCGGAAAGCGGGGCAGCTTGCTCATCAGGTCACATTGAAGGAATCGAGATTTTCGATGCGGCATTTTTCAACATTCCTGAGCAGGACGTTTGTCACCTCAATATATTGCCTCTGTAGTTGACATTGTTGATAGTTGATGCATTGGTTTCAGGTTCGTTGATGATAGTGATTTATATCGTCTAAAGATGTTTAAAGTATAAACAGTATACATTGCTGAATTCTGGGATGCTCTTTGTCAACAGGTGATCCACTTGTGCGATTTGCCCACTGTGGTCACTGAAGCCTGCAAGGACGTACGTGGGATGGACCCGGAGCAGAGGATCTTCATGGAGACAGGTGGCACGTCAGGGAAGGGAACCTGTTCTGTGGAAAAAAAACATGACAGCTTTGGTGAAACTTTGGGTATGGGGCACTGTGCGTTGTAGGGAATTTTGCATGCATCGAAAGTCAGGTTGGATGGCTTTGGCAGATGCTGGCTACAAGAGAGAGCAGGTTGGGCTTTGATCAAAGGACTTGTCCATTGTGAGCCTGACATTTTAAAATGCTAGACATTTTGATTCTACAAACTACTCACCTCATGACGTGTTGTGTTTTGATTTTCGTTCCAAATGAACAATCAAGATCAGTGGCGACTTGCTTCTTCTTGCTTCGTCTTTTTGAATTGCCAAAGGAATTTTGGTTTCCATGTCAGGTGAGAATCGACTCTGCACACCTGGGAGTTTTCGTTGGTATCAGTGGTTCAGCGACTTGAGCGTAAGGATTATCAAGGGAATGTGCCAAACGTATCCAAATGTTGGGAGAAAACCTTGATAGAACCAAGCTTGTGCCAGTGACGTTGGTATATTGTCATACTGAATTTGCAACTTGCAATTGCGACTATGTTGCTTATGATTGCATAAGCTTTTGCTCGCGACTACCAGAATTTGAATCACATCGAATGCCTTTTTGTGCCAATGAGATTCTCACAACTCCCGAAGCGGTGACAAAGGATTGGCGGGATGTTTGCCGAGCGCCTTCTGCCAACGGGGTACCGGAGACATTCATTGCGCAGCTCGACATTTTTTCATCGTCGGCATATGGTCCATTGGGATGATGACATCAGATCATTCCTCTCATACCGGCCATGAAAAATGCAATTCGTGGATGCTCTTTTCGTCCATGCCTTATCACGAGGAATCGCTTCAGCTATGTGATCAACTTAAAGGGTCCCAGCTTCATCGTCAACACTGCTTGTTCTGCGTCATTGGTTGCCTTGCACAGTGCAAAGACACATTTGATCATGCAGGAGGAGTGGTGTGTTGCCACGTTTGAACTGTGTACTTTCAGAATCCCAGAATCCCCAGTTTTTCATCTTCCAATGTCTGGAGCCGTCATTGCCAGGATCCACTGGATGGATGTTTAGTGGCGGGTATCAGTTCCTTGCCTTGGAATGTGCAGCTTCGTCCGGGGTGGAACATCCCAACTCATGAGTAACAAACTCCGTGAAACCCTTGAAGTGACAAACAAAATGTGAGAATCTATGCAGGTCTCAACGTTTCTCCTGGAACTTGGATTGGCAACTGCCAAGGTGGGGTCGTATTTTGCTTGGAAACACTGCATGAGTTGGGAATAGCTTGAAGGTGTTGGATGCCATTCCTGTGTGGTGAGCCAGGTGCCATGCTGTCCTTCCGGGGAAGATGTTTCAGCTTCAATGCTACGGCAGATGGCTACGGCCGAGGGGAAGGTTGTGCAGCTGCAGTGCTGGGTCGTGGCAAGTGACCCTGCCAGCAGTTGGAAGTGGCTTCAGTACTGCGTTGCGATGGGAGACAGTTTTGTGCTAAAAGTTTGGAATGTGATGCCGATGTCTATACTTTTCAAATTTGTTCAAACGTCATTTGCATCCAGATTGACAAGCTTGAAACTTTCAACCGGTAGTTGAATTTCATTATTATCTTTACACGGAGAGACACTAAGATGCTAAGGTACAATCGCGATGATGATACAACCTGTGGATCACTAGCTGCAAGCTCCTTTCCTGCACGAGTTTCCAATAAAGCTCCATCGTTCTGCACCACTTTGGCTGTGAGCAACGTGAGATTTTGGCTGTTGAGGCCACAGCAATTCTGATGGCCGCTCAGCCAGCCTCACTGCACCCAATGGCCCAGCACAGCAGCGCCTGCTACGTGCTGCATTGGGAGAGGCGCTAGAGTGGCATATCTCTATGAATTTCATGCCACGTTATTTATCGCACATATACCAATTTCTCATCCAATGCTATGCTTTGATACGCTTCGAAGATCCAGATTGGAAGTGCACATGTTTTGTATGACTGCAACAGACTGGTTTAACATGCTGTTTGTGATATTTGGAAATTTGCAGGCACGCTTGCAACCAACACAGCTGGACATCTACGAAGCACATGGCACTGGGACGTCATTGGGGGATCCTATTGAGGTCTCGGCTGTTCGCAAGGTTCGGGGTGGGTTGGATTTGGTAGGATGGGGACTGGGCAGTTGGAAGATTACCTCCACCATTAACCTTGGACGTGAGACATCCTCAACTGGCATTGTAGCAAGGAATCGTACTACCTCTTCAATGGCCGATACAGAATTCCGTTCTCTGCAGAGCAAATTCGAAAAGCAAAGGAATGGAAATAGATGGACAGCAGAGGGTAGTCTGAAGCACTGCCAGCTCATGCAGTTTGCTGTTGCAACAGGTCCTAACAACCAGGGAGCATCCAGACGCTTGGTATGGAAGAATCAAACGTTTCGAAACGTTTGAAGTCGACGCAACCGGCCATGGGTTGCCGGTTGCAGCAAATACTAAGCTGCGTCTAAGGTGATAATCTCTTGCTCCAAACCTAACTTGGGACACTTGGAAGGAGGTGCTGGAATGTCTGCCTTTTGCAAGTCTGCATCTTAGCCATGTGTGGACATGGAAAAACCTCTTAGATTCAAGTTTTGATGTTTTTTTTTGTTGTATACTCCGGTGCCGCTTCCCTCATCTCAAAGCACACACACTTCAACAATCAAGGTGCATACTAGCCTGCATGCACGCGGAAGCAGCTGGCAATCAACATTTGCGAGTTCAAAATCCCAACTTAGATATTGAAGGCACGAGAGACGTGTTGAGGCTGTCCTGGATTATTTTTTAAGTTTCTCTACACCTTAGGTTTTAATTGTTTTTTTTCAGTTTTTCCCCTGGGTCCGAAGTCACAAAAGTTTCCCACAACAAAAAGGGAGCAGCACTAGGCGGACAGGCGGGCGGTTATATACCCCACCCTGCAGTCAAGGGTTAAAGCTAAGGTGTCGTCCGAAAACACCAACAACAGAAATTCACCCAAAAGTCTTTGTTAATTCTTGCAAGGGATCCTCCTAAGGTATTGACAGGTCCTCACAGCTGGTGACATGCAATGTGATCATTGACTGCAAGACGCACGGTTTGCTCATAGTGACGTCCAGGTTGGCCTGCCTTCCTTTTGCAAGAAGCAGCCACATTGAAATCCGACGGTTCTTACGTCCTGGCCCCAGCACTCAAACTCGAAGTTTAGCTGACATTGTTTTGAATCTAAGCTGATACTGTATGTCCAATGCTATCTTGAAGAGCTTAAAGTCAACGAGGCGGATGAATAGGTAAATCCACAGGCTGCCCTCAAAACGAAGCCACCAATTCTAGGTGGGTGTTAGTGGATTTGGCTATGGTGGCACCAACAGCCATGCCCTAGCCTTTGGTCACAATGCTACTTGGAAGCAAATGGTCATGGACAATGGATGTTTGATGATGTTTGTGGCTGTTTGTCAGGAATTTTAGATGATAAACTGGCTTGCATTCTGTGAAGCACGGATTGCCTTCGTAAAAAGCCAAGGTCATCACATCTCGTGGCGACAACCAGAAACACTCGGCGACCCGGGCAGCAACTTTGGGTTGGATCTTCCTACTTATCCTACTTGTAAGCAGGGTCTAAAAGGCCAAAAGTTCAGTATAAACATACGTATATATGTATATAACTATATATATATAAATACATCATCTTAGTCTATCTATATACAACAAATGTATATTTCATGCCGCCGTATTGTTATGTTTTTAAACACTCGCAGCATGTTGACATAATGGATCATAAATGAGTTTCGAGCTGCAGTGTACTCAAAACGCATTCATGGGTTGTGCGTGATGTGTCCAGCTAGCTCACCAGTTCTAAAACACAGCAAGAACAGTATCAAACAATCCAAATTCTCGAGAAGCACACCCGAGTTTTCCAAATCCTGCAAACTGAGGCACAGGCCGTGATCCGCCAAGTACGTTCAACAGCTCCAGAGATCAACATGGCCGCTGTGTCAAACAGAGAAGACCTTCACCTGGGCGGAAAACCCTCACTTTTGCATGATTGTAGTCACTTCATCGACCTGCAAACTGGGTTTTGACGACATGTGAAACCTGAAGTTTCATGAGGTTGGGGATAACTACGAGGATTGGCAAACCACTGGCCTGCCACATCTCTCAATGAAGTCCGGGCAAGCCTTTGAAGCTTCTTGGAATAGTCAGAGGCTTTTGATGGCCAGAGGGTTCACTCTTCATGCATCAATCAAGGGCTGCTATTTTGTTGCTTCAAGCTGGCTCTCATATCATTCATGTTCGTTTCAGCATATCATGACATTTACCAGTCCTTCAGACCATCCCGCAGCTTTCGTATGTTTTCTTCTAGGGGAACTTGTTTGGCTCGTGTTGCACTGCAGAAATAGAGCGCATTCACCCTTTCCGAAGGATCGTGACACAATAAAGAATCCCCCCTCTCGCGCAGGCGTCTCCTAGTTCCGAGTATGGGGTACACGGAAAACAACAACAACACCAAACACACCTGATCACTGCAGCCAAGCGAAGGTTGAAGTGATGCAAGGCAGACACTCGTTTGCATGAATCCGGGATGGAAATTGGCTAGAGA
The DNA here is from genome assembly GCA_000507305.1 of Breviolum minutum Mf 1.05b.01. Classification (NCBI taxonomy): domain Eukaryota; class Dinophyceae; order Suessiales; family Symbiodiniaceae; genus Breviolum; species Breviolum minutum. The sequence goes on from DF240558.1 coordinate 135,497, forward strand.
GGGTTCTGCCGAGCTTTCTGGGAGCTTGAGAATGTGTCCAGAAAGACAGACTATTTGTTGTGTCTACTTGTGATAATTCATGGTCATTTATATCGTCACTTATGGTCATTTTCAAGGGAGCTAATGAGCTAAAGGCTGTAGGTACCCCAAACAGCAGAATCCGGACCTCAAGAGCTTGTAAAAAGTCCTTCAGCACACAAGATTCACAAGAATGGACAAGGTTGTGAACATGATGTTTGCAGAACTTCTATATTGAGTCCGTTCCAATAATGAAAGCATGTCAAATTAAAGTGTTCCAATCATTGGATTTCCTTCAGAAACTGGGCAAAGGTTGACAGCGACCAAGGCACCCACTGGCATGAACTGGTACCAGTCAAGCCAAGAGGTGTGAACTCCATGTCCATCATTGGATCCTTCAACAGCAACTGGGGCTTAAGATGCCATGGTCACTTTTGGTGGTTTAAGTTACTGTCAAACGGGGTGATTGTCCTCTTTCTAGTTGTCTCCTGGTTTGGAGATCTCCTGGTCGGTCATTGATCGGTCAATGTTTGCCAAGATTGGGTGCCCGAGACCATGAGAGCAAGGTTCGATGGGATGGAACTGGTTTGAGATTAATCCACTTTGTGCAATGAAGCTTGACCTCTGACCTCACCCTCACCTGACTCATGTTCATTCTTTGGTCAGATTTGCGTTTCTTCTCATCGTTTTCTCACTGTTCTTCCCGAGGAAGATCCACTTCCCCGTACAAAAGTCCTAAAAGATTGATGCCAACTGTCGCTTAGAGTTTCATCTTGTTTCAGCTGCAGGGAGAGACCTGGACTTTTCAGTTACGAAGTGACGTTGGGCCAAGAGGAGGAGACCTTCCAGGCTCCATAGAAAACTCGATCAGATGGTGGCTGGAACTTGAAATCCTCACAGTTTTTCCTGCCAGGTCTTAGTGGATGGCTTGCTATCACAAGCCACTTGGGTTGCAAAGGTCATCAATGTCATGTTCAGAGTAGAATTTCAGACAGAGACTTGGGAGTATGGATTTGAATATTGCAACTCGTTTTACGATGGATGTATACTAATGTATACCTTATGATATATCACGCATTGGTTTTCATCTTTTGCCCCAATCATTTTTGGGAATTCGAGGATTCCCATGCAAGCAGCTTCCGCTCTGAGGTCTTGCACCCCCTCCAAGCCAAGTGTACAAGCCGGTGCAGTCAAGTAGCAGGGCCAAGAGATGTGAACAATCGCGAAATGGCTTGGTTGTTGAAGGTGCGGTGGAGTGGTACACTTGTGGGAATCTGGAAGCTTTGCATAAGAAAGGACATCATATTGCCTATTGTGTATTGCTTGTACCTCCTCTAGTTTCTTCTTTGAAAGGTTTCATGTTTGACACACCGTTTTGCTTTGCCAGGGAAAGCCGAGGCATAGGGGACCTGTTGGGAAGGTGGATGTGGTAAGGTCTCTGGCGGTCATTATGATCTTTTCGAAACAAGTATGTGGATGATCGTTTGTGAGTGAAGGATAGTGATTATCATCATGTTGATTCGTGTTGCATGATTTTGCCAGCACTGCCTTTTTGTGATTCTCACATTTTGAAGCACTTGCAACATGGATGTCTCAACCGTGGACCCACATTGTCGCCGTTGTTCAGGGCAACCTTTCAAGTGGATGTCTTTATTCCTCCTGGCGAGGCTAAGTGCATGTCGGTCACTAGTTTGCAAGCAGCTTTTCTATGATGGGATGAGGCGACGACCCTCCTATACTACTGTCAAAACAAGCAAAGGTTGTATCAATGTAGTACGATAAAACGATGGGACGTGATTGTGCATGACCAGAGCTGTTTTTTCGCGTGTCATCACCAGAGAAGTTGCAGAAAAGGCAGCATTTGGAGATGTTTGGCAAACTTAGCCTTCCGAAGCGACAACTGTCAGGAAGACGAGGGCCATAGGTCGGCAAAAGACCATTTGTAAGTAAAGGAGACCCTTTGCTTGTGACAATTTTTCACTATGCCTTTCACCTGGGGATCTCAAAGGTGGCATGCGGCATACCCCACAGAATGTCCATGTCGAAGGGTGAAGTGTGTCAAACACTCAAAAAATGACAGGACCCCTCCAATGTAATTTAAAAAATCAACTGCACATTCTTTAAGATACATCATTTGTTATTTTCAACTAAGATGTGGCAATGTATTATTGTTGGTTTATTTTTTTTCAAACAACTTAACTTCCTGGGGTCCTTTGACCTTTCACTAAGGTCACCTGGTTTAAGGCCACCAAGGCAGCTCCACCTGCTCCGGCTCCGGCTCCACCACCTCTTCCACCGCAGATCGAAGAGCTGGGCATCGAAGAATGAAAAAAGAGCAGATACGCTGCGTTTTGCCATGTGGAGAAATGACGTGTTTTTTTTGTTGAAGTTTGGTGGCTGTTTTGTTTCGTGATGATGAAACATTCATGAAATAATGTATCATGAAAGTGGATGAAATTTTCATTGCATTTTTTTGTTGAGTAAGCAATTTTTTTCTGCCGTGAAAGCGGCTTTGTGATACGCAACTGTTTCCCTTCACTGTGGTGAGGCTGCCATGACCTGTAGTCCTGACGCGCAATAGGTCTGGGAAGCGAGAATTCTCATTCTTGATCCCATCCAGATAAAGCCAGAGAAGCTTACATCAATGATGTCCTAATTGACAGACAGTCTACAGTTGTAAGTCAGTCATAAGGATATTATGTTACATGTAGTTGTGTTGTGCTCTCTTAGAGCGATCCACACATCTATGATACATATGATACGTATATAACTATATATGTATATTAGCATATGACAATGATATATTTGTATATATATATATATATTTATATTTATATACACACATAAATTCAGACTTCAGACCTTCGTAGTTTATGTGACAGTCCAACACCACTATTATTTCTAGCTTCCCAGGCCTTGCTGTAAATTCCTAGCGCGAAGCTGATGTTGAGACTGCGATCAGCACTAGCGGAACTAGGGTCGTCTCCAATGGCTTCCAGCCACAGCCAGCAAAGTGAGATATAAAATCATGAAGTTTTTTGAAGGAAACTAAAGTCGAGATCTTAAAGTTCAAACACTTTTCTTTGGTATGAATTTCCACTTTCATTTTAGTATCCTGAAAAAAATATTGTTCCCTGCACGTTTCTATTGGTCTGAGACCTGTGACCCTTTGTTCCAACGACTCGTTTGAAGATGTGTTGGTGCCGAAGTCGTAAGACTGTGTACTTTAAACGGTGACTCGAACATCGAGGAGCTGAGCAGAAAATGGAGCAAGCCTTCCAACGGAAGTCTTCATGTTTGGAATGATACGGCGGGTGTTTGTGTAAGTTTATGTTATTGTAGTTGTTTTTTCTTTTGATGCCTGTTTGCACATACCGCAATGTTCTGCGGGAATGCATGGATAATTACATACTTCTTTCAAATCCGTAAGCGCTGATGCGTGATGCGACATGCAAGTAAGCAAATGCACTCAGCCCGAAGGGGAGACATCACTTAGAGATTTTCTATTCCATCAATTCCATCACAGAAATCTGGGGATGTTCTTCAAGGCCTTTCAGGAGCACCTGGTAGTATGCTTCATCAACTCGATGAGTGGAAAGACATCTCACATCAAACTGCCTAAAAGTGGTGGCCTCCTCGCAGGAGAAGCTGCGAAATCTTTGCTCTGGCTTTGAGCTTCAGTTCGTGAAATGCAAGGCATTTTGAGTCACATGGCAATCTGAAGACAGGTCACATGGCATTTTGACTTCCCGACCAGGCAGATATGGATCCTGTGCGAAACCTCTGCAAAGGCATGGCAAAAAACAGCTCAGGATCCACCACATATTTCTTCAAAAAATGTTGGGGTCGATCGGAGATCCGGTTGCATGCATGATTCTGTTTTTTTCTGGCTAGGCCGTGGGAAGCTCACCATTCGCTATGTGCCGGGCCGGGATGGCGGCGAGCTGGAACGTTTGGTAGAGCATTTGGAGGCTGGGCTTCCCTTGGAGAACCAGCCGAAAAAAGAAGTTGAATTAGTTGAACGACTGAATCCCCGTGTTATGACTTCGTTTGACACCTTATCACCTCGCGATTCGTGTCCACTCCCTAAGCACTATAAGTCCTGTTTTTGATTCGAATCATGCCATCTTTTCTAAGAATTGATATCCAGATCAGTCTTTTGTCTTATTGAGGGACTATTAACCACCATGATCCCTTCATAAGGCCTGGTTAAGGCCTTAATTCGTTGGGGGCGTGGAATTAAGGGGGTAGCAAGTACACTTAAATTCCTATGATTTTGGGCCTTTGTGTCAGGCTGTGAAATTGATCGTAGAGACCTGAAGCTGGTGAATCGATGAATCTCATGGACAAAGTGTTGAGGAATCGAGTCACCACAGACACCTTAGCAAAAGTATTCATCAATGTGTGACACAATGCATTCAAAAATATCTCAAGAATGTAATCTATTTATGCATTATATAACTACATATTTGAGCAATCTGATTCATTTTCACTATGTTGATCCATGTTACATCTTTCAATGGTTGGCGGTACGAAGTTATACAAGCTTTTGTTGAAAGGATTTCTTGATTGACGAAGCAAGGCCAATGAAACGCATTGCATGGACGCAATGCACTAATTCGTCTCTGATGACTTTCACGGCTCCGTCAGCTGTTGGACGGCGTCACAAGAGGCACCTTCGACACCAACGGAGCCTCTCAGAGACTTATAGGGCTAGTGGCTTTATAGCCACCAGCAATGTTTCTGTTTGGAATGGTTCGCTGTGGGATGGTTTCATTTGTAGATTGCAATCTATTTCATCCACCTTTGATTTCCGCAGCGAAAAGCAAATACAATATCCGCAGACGTCCTGGGCCAGTGTCGCACATGTGACTCTGGAGTCTTCGATCGGTTGGGACACACAAGCAGATGTGTCTCGGGCCTCGGTTTCCGCCACGCTATTGGGGGAGGAGCGCGTTCACCATCCAGGTGGGGGAGAAAAAAGCTGCAGTGTCACACACCATTTTTTGGAAAACGAGTCGCTGCCTGGTTTTATGCGAAGGTCGTCCTCCGTGGCAACACCTTTGTCCAAGTTTTTCGAATCTAGATTTGACAATCACTTGCAGCCAATCGGGAACCGGAACCTGCTATACCTTTTCTTGCAGTCATTCCTTTTAGTTGTCACCTGGAGTTTTCTGATCTGAAGTTTCCCAAAGTTTACAGCGCTGCATTAACAGCCGTGCGTTCTTTGTGAGCAGCAATGGCCATCCAACAGTGCCAAATTGTAGCCTGGCTTCAATGAAACGTTCCTTGCACGATGCATGCGAGCGTCATCCTCCATGGCAACAGATTTGGCAAAGTTTTTGACTTTTCCATGTTTTTTTCCTCTCCCCAGTGAGTAAGTACAACGGAAGCGTTAAAACCAGTAATTCCGAAGGTGCACAAGCCTGCTATACTTTTTCTTGCAGTCATTCCTTCTATATAGTTGTCCTGCAGTTTTCTGATCTGAAGTTTCATAAAGTTTACGGCGTTGCATGTCCCTGAGATGGCCAGCCAGAATTTGGAAGCGCAGTTGTATGATCTTGTATGATTGCAGTTCACGTTGCCCAGCAGGCCTGAGCTTGTCTCCAGTTTTTTGGGGCGGACTCGGAAAAATGGCTTACTCCAGACAATTTTGACGTGGAGTGTCAATTGATCAAATGTTTTTATGGGAGATATCTTGAAACACATGCATGCAGTCCAGCCTTACCACTCAGATTTGTTTTTAATTTAACTGTCTACAACGGGTGCCCCCGGTAGCCTGTTACAGCTATGGCCTTCAAGAGATGTCCTGAGGATTTGGAGCAGGGAAACTCAGCTTGTCGCGACCTAGAAGAGCTGTGTTCCATTTTTTCAGCTCCCATGATCTCATATGCAAGTGCGAAGTTATGCATGCAGGGAAGTGACGCAGGCTGATGGGAGACTTGGAGAATGGAGGGCCTGGGCTTCTGTTCCGTATGCTTTTCTTGAGTCACATTTGCTTTGCTGGCCTCTAACAATGCTGAGGGCCACAGGTACTGAATGAACTCTTGAAGAAGTAGCTACTGTAGTTCATCTAGTTTAGCATGTCAGCAAAGCCCGCCATAGAGGAAGTTGACGGGCATCCACCTGTGCTTTCCTTTGTGAGAAATTTGCTGAGCAATTATGAAGACCACTTTACCTCCTCTTTACTCGTTGCCTACTTGGCGGCCCGACAGGCACGAATCATTTCTGCTGCTGCGGAGACTACGGAAGAAGATGAGAGCCAAGTGGAGTTGCTATGCATCAATATTCCCTTCGTTTTTTTTTGGGGGCATTGCAGTGTTGCGTGCTATACAAGTTCAAGAGGTGTCTAAGATGGATCCCTAAATGGCAACTACATAGTTTACAACTTCTTTGAAAGTGAAAGTGGCAAAAGGGACTGTTTCATTTGAAGATTTTTCCAGATGCAGCAAATCCCAGGTTGCTTCACCCCTACCGAGGCATTGCCAGGGGGGGCAAACATAGTTGAGATGTACAATGTTGTGCATGAACAAAATGACTTGTTGCAATGAGATCAATGAGGTCACTGACATGAAATATTTTGACCCATCTTTTGAGTTAAAGATGTAAAAAGTTTCCATTTCAGCAGGTACAAGACTTGACAACGTTCGGTCCGCCGGCATGAGAGTATTGATTGATAGCAAGGAGCTTACCTTAAGTTGCGCCCATGGCTGCTACATGCCCTTCTAGGATGTGCTGTTGCAGGTGCGGGGCAGGTTTTCATGACCTTCAATTCCACAAAGGATTTGGTTCTACAGTATTCCATTATATTTCATACAAGAGTATTCTTAGTTGGTCGTTTGAGTCAAAGGAATCTATATATTTGAAAGGTTGTGTTGATGTATTCAAGGTATCATGTTGTATACATTCAGTTGCTTGCAGGACTGTTGCTGATGCTGTTTCACGGCTTCAATCCTCGAGGTTCCGTGGCAAAGTGCCCCCCCAATCATACAGCTCATACTGTGGCCACCAAGCGTTCCGTTGGGGTTTTGTGTCAACTGCTCCAGGCACTCCAGAGGAACAAGGAGTTGATATGACAAGGACGAGAGGGAAGTTCCCTGTCATGGAGCATTTCGAATTTAGAATGGCAATGTCAGATAGATTTTACCTATAGTCTTAAGTGATGGAAAAGGTCAGTCTTGAAGTGCCATCTCACAGATTCAGTTAGTTAACACTCTTCAGACTTTGTTTTACAGTCAGCCGCATCCTCCAGGACCAATGAACTGAATCAAAAGCAAACACCACCAAAATTCTGGCTCATGTGTACGGAACCCAAGAAAGGACTGGAAGGTTGGTATACATGTTTGCTTTTTGACAACAATGGGTGATTCTTCACTCGTCAACCCAGGGCTTTAGCATCATAAGCTTCCGTTTGAGGCGGTCCACTTGAACTCCCAGGGTTTCCTGCTATTCAAAAGTTCTCGTTGCCTCAAAGTGGGCCACACAGAAAAAAAGATCCAAATTGGTCTTCTCACAACAAAAGGCAAAGTGCCACCAAAGACCTTGGACAAAAAATTACGTAACATCAATACTTGTCATGAGGTTCTAGTGATTGAATCTAGAGTCAACAGTCTGTGGGTTAGGATCTCCTACTGCAGGTCCTGAAGATGGATCTTGCATTTGGTTCCGGAAGTGTTTGCCCCAGACAGACTACACTCGCAAAAAAGGAACCTGTTTTGTTGCATTTTTGCAAAAGCAGCTTGTGTGCTTTGTGTCCTGCTTTGCGATTCATGTGGTGGAATGGAACTGTAACTACAATGCTTTTCCAGGAATCCATCATCAGACATGGTAATTAATGTAATTATATAGTTGGGTGCGACATTGGGAATGTTCAATCAAGCTCTTGGAGTTTGGAATACGCGGAATACCAATTTGACAGAACGTGCTGCCCACCGACATACAACACGATTTGAAAACCAACTTTTGCCTTTCTTCCTGGAGGGAGTTTGAAACCCTAGCAAGTCTGGTAGATGTTGGATCTTGTCATCTTCTGTTTCCGTACACCTGATCGAAGAGTTGCCATATGTCCAATGTTTCTTCTGTGGTCAGTTTTGTCATTGACGTCAAATTTTGACATCAAGGCCTGGTACAGAGTGGATCTACAAGTATTTGAAGCGGAACGCCTGGGACGTTTCCAATGAAATTGATGACCAGGTTAGAAATGCTGCGTTTTTTGGGGTGATTGATTTATGCGATTGATGTACTCCATGGCTGACGGTGGAAAGGGGGGTGGATGCGTATAGATTAATATAGATCAATGTCAAAATCTATCAAAATAATTCAACATTTCTCACATAAGTATACGCATTGAACAGTATGTGGAGCTTTGTTCGGAGCCGGGAATCCTAATGTAATCCAAGTTGTTGGCCTCGAGCGATGCCAGATCAATCACCTCAGCGCAATTCCCCAGGCGCAACACGCCGGAGGGGGTGGGAGCACAAAGCTGGGAGTGAAATAAAGTTGGAGGGTTTACGGTTTACACGTTTAAATAAGCGCCATGAATTATGTCCAATGCATCAACAAGTCCTAAATTGGATTCATTTCCATGAAACATTATTGTTGGAAGATAACAACTCAGTTGCTCAATGTGTTTTAGTCTTTACTTTTTTTGGATGTTTGGTCTGCTCAAAACTGAATTGACATGCTCGAGAGCAAATCAATACAACCGACATGTCACGTCGTCCTCCAGGACCTGTGGATGTCGATTCGCAATGAATGGATGCGAGAGCCAGCAACCAAGAGTTTCAGTACCGTTGGTGTGTCAAGAGTCTTCTTTTTTCAAACTGAAGTGCTGACTCAATTCTTTTTGAAGGTGTGATGAATCAACACCGCATGAGTTGTCATTTAGTCAAATACAAAGGAATGATAGTGAAAGTATACATACTACAATGTACATAATACATACACATACATATGTACATATATAGTTCTGGACATTTTAAAGCTACCAAACCTGTGTCAGTCGCTATGTTTCTTGCTAAGTCCTCCAAAGTTCAAAGGGAAGCCTGTGACATTGCCGGCCTGGAACTGAAGTGCAAAATCATCACAACTGCACAGCCTCATCACCGGAAATTGTTTCACAGGGTGAGTATAGGTACAGCAATTCACCAAGGAGTTGGCCGGATTCATGAGAGATACACTCCGCAGAGATCCCTTTTGGACTGGTGGTCAAAAGGTGCCATGGATGGATCTTCGTGCAGGCAGGGGCAAAAAAATATTAAAAACCTATAGCTGCCATCAGGTAGGTGAAAAAGGGGTGCAAGGGGCACCCCATTTTGAATCTCTGAAACACGAAATTTAGGTAATTTTTCCCACCCGCTTGATATCATATGCCAGGTGCAGGCAGCAAGAAGCAGGTGGGCATTGCGGCAGTTGTTAGAGGTTTGCCGGTATCAATTCTTCGTATTGTTTGTTCTTCTAGAAGATTGAGGAAAAATATGGAAAAATCATATGCCAAATCGGAAGAGAAACAACCACCAGAAGTGCGTTTTTGGGGATGCTTTGGAAAACTGCAACAAAGACAGCTTTGATCAACTGAAGCTGGATCTGTCTCGAGGCGGTGATCATCAACCAAAGGCAACTGGCATTCATTGTGACTAACCTTCTCATGGACAACAACCTCATGGGTGTGCAAACAGGCACGACGGATTTGTCGATTTGCCTTCCCAACAAGGAGGTTGGGAGGTTGCCAGTAAAGAGAATAGAGACAGGGGTGGGGGGGTTGGTTTCATTTGAACCCACTGCAACATTTAGTTGTTTTTTTGGTTTCTCAGGACTTTGTCAGTCAAATGCATTGCTGCCTTGGCAGACAAAATCTCTTGGAATGTCTTGGAATATCATATTTACTGCACTGGCATGAAGCCATACGGGCCATATTTGCTGTGAGGTCTAGAAGCTGCACTTCACCGTTGCAACAAGCATTCGGATCTCAAAGCAGGCATGGCTTTCTCCACACCCAGGGAACTTTCCTTCGCCTTAAGGACATAAAGTCTTCCCGTAGGAAATTTATCACACGAAAAGATGTGAATATGAATTAAATGATGTGATATGACATTATATGATTTTGTATTGTGTTGTATTGTTTTGTATTATACCATATTTTATGTTATTAGTATCAATGCTATAGTTCATTTATGATTTATAGTGGTCTAATGTTATGCAATATCATATGATGTAATACTACATTATATGATGTTAAAGAATGTGAGCATTATATATATATATATATATCTATGTCATGTCATATTGTATTATTCGATTACATTGTGTTATATAATATATATATATATATATATGCTCCCGANTCAAATGGATTCAGTTTTCAGTTTTTCAGTTTTTAAGTTTTGTGGCAGAATAGGGCAGGAGGAACTGGATAATTGTATTTTGAGAGTCTTTTCTTCACATGTCATGTAAATTTTATATATGATTAAGATATGTGACTCCCCTCAAAAAAAGCATCCCAAATCTACAGGCCAAAATGTGCGTGAAACTCTGTAAATACCACAGTTTGTGTTGAAAACATAGGTTTTGGGGGGGGGGCCACCATATATATATATATATATATTTTTTTTTCAATTCTTTGTACATGTTCCTGTGGCGTGTGGACGGCCCCGCCAAAGGCATGTCCCAGTACCCTTCCTAGTACTAGGTACCTCCGAGCTCCTCCTAGTACCTCCTACGGTTGACGGAAGAAATCCTGCACCAGTTGATAGTAGGTAGTTTATCCCATTATTTATTTGGTTTTATACATCCCAGGTGGTGCAAGATTTCTTCCATCAACAGTAGTACCTCCTAGTACCTCCTACTACGTCCTAGTACCTCCCAGTAGTAGTAGTAGTAGTAGTAGTAGTAGTAGTAGTAGTAGTAGCAGCAGCAGCAGCAGCAGGAGGAGGAGTAGTAGTAGTAGTAATAGTAGTAGTAGTGGTAGTAGTGGTAGTGGTAGTGGTAGTGGTGGTAGTAGTAGTAGTAGTAGTAGAAGTAGTAGTAGTAGTAGTAGTAGTAGTGGTAGTAGTGGTAGTAGTGGTAGTAGTGGTAGTAGTGGTAGTAGTAGTAGTAGTAGTAGTAGTAGTAGTAGTAGGAGAAGTAGTAGGAGAAGTAGTAGGAGAAGTAGAGGAGAAGTAGAGGAGAAGTACTAGGAGAAGTAGTGCAGCAGAGGAGAGTAGCAGCAGGGGAGCAGCAGGAGAGCAGCAGGAGAGAAGTAGGAGAGAAGCAGGAGACCAGCAGCAGGAGTCGTAGAAGTAGACGTAGACGTAGAATGGGACTACCAATAATAGCTTTGACCACAAAGAATTGTAAAGAAATCCACTCCTTTCTTGCGGAAGGCCTTTCTCCCGACATGCTGCATTCGCTCTTAGCTCTCCTGGCGACTCTCTCCCAAGAGCTGGGCAACACTGTTTGAGCCCTCAGATTGTGTTTCATCGGATTTTTTGACGCGTTGACGTGGAACGTGCCCTGGGAAAACGTGTTCCTCACATGGAACGCATTAGGATTGAACCCAACAAGGCTTCGTTTATGAGGAACATTTGGAACATACTTGAAGCATACTCTACAACCCTGCGTTTCCATCGTCTATAACCGCTAGTCCGACCATCCCATACCCCCAGCATTTCCTGAGGATGGAAATTACTTGGTGGGTTCAACGCCTGGACCTGCTGATGAGAGTTGGTTGGAAAAGGTACTCGGACAACATCAGGCCGGCAAGTCCTTGAAGTCTTAAGGGATTGACATTGGACAATCAAGTCATGCGATATCACTGCATGATGCCCAAGCACCTCATTTGCTGAAGTTTGACCACTTCTGGCAGTATTCACTTGTGACCTGCATCATGCCCTTTTTTGTTAACAATCTGTTGGTTGTTTATCCGACTTTTACTTTTTCTAGAGATTTTCAATGCGCACATGGAGTGTTTTGTACTTGCCCATTGGTGATCCTGTCGCACCAACCGACGGTGCGCAGGCCCCAAAGTACATGATCCAACCGACGCTTTGCAACACTGCCGAGTTGAAGGTGCCAAGTCGCAAGGGGAATGGGCTGTCGGGGCTGTCGTTGACTGCCGGAGAAATGAAGGAAATTTGTCACATTCCAAACGGGTCATTTTCCAAATCACCACGAATCCTTCCGACTACGACAGAACTTGGAAGAGCCTTTTTGAGGGGTTTTGGCTTCCCACGAAGGTTTTTTGAAAGGAAGTGACACCAAGCAGTCTCTCTGGAAGCCTCTGAGGCTGGCACTTGTGGATTGAAAGATTTTATGGCTGGGGGTACACCAAAGCAGGCACGGCCCGGATGCGCTGAGTAGAGTAGAATCTTAGAGCGTTGAAGAAGTGTTTTTCCAACCCCTGAAGATTGGTAAGATGGAAGAATTGTTGAAAGGCAATCAGCTTGGCATTAATTTCCAGTTGTCAATCACATCAAGTACAACTCGAAGCACTGCAAATCAATGCAACAGGCCCTCACCGACATTGCTGGCATGGACCCGCGGGATGCAGTTTTATGCAATAGAACTCAGTGTTTTGAACACAAATCCATTTGGACCATCCTTCAAGAGGCCGGTATTCGCTTTAATCAACCCAGATTCTAAAGAAGGAATGCTATACTCCGGAACGTGTCTTTGCATGACATTGATTTTAGCCAAGACCTCCAGGACGTGGGTGGTGGTGCACAATTGTGCCGTGTGGCCAATAGTCAGGACAGATATTTTTTGGTGCTGCAATCCGCAAGAGACACTCTATTGACATTACATTCATGCTTCATGATACGAATTTACTTGGGAAGTTGTGGGTTGTTCAGCTACGAAAGTACCCAAGCTATACAACAGCATGAGTCAAATGTTGAAGACTGGTAATGCTTCTTTTGCATTGCAACAAATAAGCCTCTAGGCCGTTTAAGCATCTAACTGAAGATCATTCATTCGTAGCATAACAGCATAACTGACAACCAACACCATTGCCCAATGAAATCTTGTAGAGAGTTGGGTGGCTCTAAGACAAGTGGATGCAAAGTGCTAGGTTTCAAGATGGTTCAACCATTTTGATTGAAGCAGCTTGATTGCAACACATTTGAAGTCATTTGCACGACGAAAGCTGCAGGATGAGTCCTTAGTTATTTTTTACCCAGAGGCGACACCATCTTGGCGATGTTGCGATGGGAAAGGGGAAAAATTGTCAACAAAAACTTTGACAGGGCTTTCCTCAGATTGTTCACAGACTGCAAGCTTCAAAACTTGGTTTCACGCATCAAAGAAACTCTAGAGTGCTCAGAATCACCATGGACCAGTATGTTCATGTGTCTTCTGGAGGTCTTGACTGCCTCATTCTTCGTGGGGCATGGGCAAATGTTGCCGGTGCCATTTACTATGTTGGGTTTGAAACTCAATGCGCAGCTTACAAGTATTTTTTATATTTTTCGCTTCATATCTGCAGTGAGGTTGACAACCAAGTCTTCAACCATGTAAAAACAGATGTACATCTTCCTGGGAAATTGATGGAAATAGTAAATGCTATGCTGCTAAATGGGTTTATCATTCTTGTTGGACCTAAGGTGCCAGAAGATATTTGAGGCATATCAGCACTCCCGACCAGCTTTAAGCTCACTCTCAGTGCTTGAAGGCCATCTCGGGCTGTTTTCTGCGTGGTGACCCAAAGATTTAGTGCCAGGTGGCGAAACTGGTTTGGGCCCACCCTTCAATGGCTTGTGTGGCAAGGCATTCTGGTCAGTGGGTTGTGGGGAAAACGTTTTGCCTTGTGTACGGGCAACTGTGAAGTGGCTTTCTTTCGCGGCATTTTCGGAAAAGAAAAACATAATGGGATGGACAAGAATAGAATTGCAAGACTTCCACAACCGTGTTTGATCAGGACGAGAAGAGTGAATTCCTGTTGTTTAGTTGGTATACGGTATAGGGTATAATTGATCAGATTGCTTGGCGGTATTATCTAATTCACTAAATCTGTAGAACTCTAATCAATTGCCAACCCTTGGTTGCTGTCATATCCTGTCATGATTTGTTTGCAAAGCATAGCTGCAATTAGTCCCAGACTTTCATAAAGGTATTTCATGGTCTTTCACTGAATTCACAACCCGGCGTGATGGAACTGAAATAAAACAGTTGCCAGGTAGCATTCCCAAACCTCTTGAACTCAGAGATCATGAGCTCCGCTGTGTAACTTGGATTTCAGAAATGATTTCATCAGAAATGGAACCATGGTCACAACTGGAGACTGACCAAATCCTTGCAAATCCATGCAACAGTCAACGATCCCTCCCAACTCTTGCTTCTCCAACACCCAAGGCTGTACTTCTTTGATTTTCTTTACACTGGTTCGTGTGTCGCTTTAAAGCTCTCACCAACATCTCACCCAACCATTACCTGGGCTGAGGGATACGAAGGTTGCCATCACTCCAGTGAAGATCTACGTGCCTTGGTATGAAAATCACAAAGCATTGATTGCAATGGCTGATCCATCAATTTGTCCGTTGAAGAAAGTTGATTCCTTGTTGATTCTTGGCTGTGAAGCATTCTTCCTTTCAACAGAATGGCAGCACTTTAAAAGCCGCAAAAACACATAGCTAAGGACAGCAGCTTCGTTGCTGTGGCCTCCTATTGTAGCGATTGCCACAGGTGCAGATAAGACTTTTCGATTTTTTGAGACGATGTTTGTTTGGTAGGTTAATGGCGGGTTAATGGGGCAGCCGGGCAATCTAAAACTTTGAGTGTTTGTCCTGCTCACAACTCGCTTGGTGCCAGGGGCGAATGTTCTGAGCCGGAGATGTTCAATAACCAATGCGACAACCAACGAAAACACTTGGACGAGGAGGGAATGTCACAATGACAATACTTGAGCTGCATTGCAGATAGGCTGATGGGTTGGAAGTTGTAAATAACATGATGTAAGGTAAATGCTGCAGCAGTTCGTACTTTTGTCACAAGATGCTGAGACAATGTGTACACAAGCTTCAAACCAGCCAGGTATTTGATCCAATCTCGGTGTTGTTTGCGACCTGTCTTTTTGCATTCGAAAATTGATTGGCCACATTTTACTCCTTGCATCTCCCCGAATGCCTGCAGGATGTGTCTACCTGGCTGCAGGCCCGATGGGATGCTTGAAAGCTTGAAAATGAATCAATAGGTGGCAAGAAGGTGTCGTGTTGGGTACTTTTATATGGGTATGAATCCCATGGTTTAATGTAAATGAAACAGGGTTTAGGTCTCAATAGCCTGCAGCATGCTGGCTCTCCCAAGTAGAAGAGACAACAATCAAAATTGCAGTGTGACCTTCACGTCTCCTATTAGCACCTGAAAGTGTTTGTTCCCTCTCCAGTGGTCACTGGTCAGCATCCATGTTCTGTGGGACCCGAAAGTCTTTCAGGCTTACGACCACATGAACTACCATGATGCAGTTTCTTCCGCATTTACCTCTGTGGTCACGCAGATTGGAACTGGCAGGGATTCCCAAGGTGCTTTTATAGAGAGAGTCGAGGTTTAAAAACTACCAGAGATTACATGGAAGCTTTTCGCCAAAACGCCAAAACATTCCGAAGACGGCAACCTTGAACACAATTCTCAGGACCATGGGGTGCTGGCTTGTGGCAAGGAGTTGGGACCTGAGTTGCACATGAAGTAGCTGCAGGTTGGTTAGTCGCACTTGGGTCACGTCCATGAAGTTATCATTTAGAGGCCTACTTTCTGCAAAGTCCACTTTCTTCAGACTCTCCAGATTGGTGGAAGATTCCTGTAGTAGAGTTTGAAGTGGGTTTTTCCAAGAGAGAATGCAAGCTTCCTTTGCAGATGCGCTTAGGATGCCCAGCAGTACTTTTTGACAGCTCGAAACTCGAAGTGAGACCTTGAATCACAGCAGAATGTTTGCGAATCCATGCAAATCCAAGCCTGACACCCATCAATTGGCACCCATCTCGTCATCCCCGGGTTTGCATGTTTAGTATGAAAAGATATGAAAAGATGAAGAAGTCGCACTGGCAGTATGGTTCTGTGCATCGTCAGACTCAAGTTTGCCAACCCTTTGCATTTTTTTCGCATCCACTCAGGTTTGGCTTGCAACCAGTTTGCTTGACAACGTGACTCGACTCAGATGTTAACTTGGAAACTGCCTATCGCAGCCCCTTGTGATGATGTCTTGGGATGTGCTGTCAGGTGCAGTTGGACTACTACATCTATGACCATTTCTGTGAGAACGCAGGTGCATGCACCGCTTGGAAGACCATCACCCTGCGTAGAAATGTGCCAGATCAGTCCTTGGAAGATCGAGATCTTCAAGAAATTAGATATGATAGCTTCTTATAATACAAAGAACTTTTAAGGATTGATTAAAGGATCACAGAATATATTTTATCAAAATATCATAACATGAAGAAATTTCATCGGATTTTTCCCAAATAGGAAACTCCATGGACCTCACATCTAGTGCGCTGACCATCGCAGGTCACCAATGTTTTGTGCTGCCAAAGAATCTTTGCGAGACCTGCATCCAAGACAGTGGCATGAGTAGTGTTGCCAGAGCCACAGAGCTTTCCGTGACCAAAAAAAAAGTGGAAAATTGATGACGGATGATGACGGTCTTGTTTTGATCATTCCTGTCCTTGAAACTTGCATTGTTGTTTGATACCAAGATTAGCAAACTGTACTGCGGCAATCTTGGTGCAGAAGGACTGGGTGGGAGAAGAGTCAACTGGCCTTTGCTCTGGATATGTGACTTAGCATTTACTTGTAAGATCTTGGAATGCTTCGTACTTAGTGCTTTGAGTGTCTTCAAACTCGTCCTCCTTTGCTTCCTTGCAATACATAAGACTTGGTTGGGTTATGACCCGCTAAGGGTGTGTCCAAAAATAATTAGGATGAATACTGCAATGCAGCCGACTTTCATCCTTGAATTTTTGCATCACGTCCGTGCAGATATGGTGAAGAAACTTGCTCACCAGCCAGCCCGGGTGCTTGGAGTGACCTTCATGCTTCAAATTCTGTCAGGATAGCACTGATTTGAATCAATTATACTTACACTTACACATAAGACATACATAACATCAGATATGACTGGGGATGATAGAGGAGAATTGATGATTATAGATACCTGTATCATTAGCAAGATAGATTTCTCAAGTTCTTTTGTCAGGAGTCATGCCTTGCAAGATTTAACGGGTGGACCAAGGTGGATCAAGTCTATTGGCTTGTGAAGAATGTTGGCCCTCCTCCTCATCAGGCATGCACCAAGGTAGAAGGTATGTTGACAAAACTCTTGATCGCTTGGGCACTATAAACAACTCAAAAAGTTAACGCAGCTATTCAAGACTTTGAGTTGACACAAGTGCTGGCCAAACTTTCAAGATTCCGCTCACTATTCCTATCCGTCCTGGCACTTGCACAGGTGTTTGATTTGATTGGAAGCAATATCTAGTCAGGTGGTACCTCGCCTCGGTGTGAAGGAATAGCATGGGAAAAGGTGGGAAAAGGATGAAAAGGAGGTATCTTTGTAATTTCCACAGACTTGGCAAGGCAGCTTGGGATTGGAGTCATAGGCACCCCGGAAACATAGCGATGGAATCGCATGATGAGCTCAGCTTTGAAGTCCGGATGGGTTTGATGACAAACTGAAGAAAGATAACGAATTATGTTTGAATGTAGTTCTGTGCACATCATGCAAATAACACAACATCAAGTAGCATGTCAGGGCAGATAAAATCTGTCGGCTGTCATGTTGTTTGATGCCTTTGTTATGTTATATATAAGTAATAAGATAGTGCATGTCTATGTATTCTGTATATATACATGTTCTCATATGTTCTTATACTAAGGCCTGTGAGAGCATCATTATGTTTCACTGTTCATAGAAGGCCTGTGAAGCTGGCCCTGATAGTGAGTGGATTATTGCTAGGGACCTTGGTGGCATGGTGCCCTACAGAAGTTGTCTCCTTGATCACCTTGACTGGCTCATCCCAAAACCAACTCCACTTGAGTCAAGGATTTGGGTGGTTTGCAAGAGTGGTGAGTGCTTGACATCTTCAAATCCCAAACAAGAAAGGGTAACCCAGAAGTGATTCAGTGAATTTATGGTTCAAATTTGTTTTAGATGTTCAATCTTCGAGACTTCAGGTGTATCACAGCCAAACACATGTTTCATGACAGAAGTGTCCAGAAGGGTTACACACTTTCTTGACTTTTCTGGGCTGTAAAATCGGCCATCCCTGTGAGCTCTTTGGAAGCATTTGTGCCTCACTTCGGGCAAGAGTGAATGAATGCACGGCCGCCTGTTTTTGCGATGAGATACTACTATGTGATACCTTAGACTGAGTGGATTTTGCAAACGATGACATGAAAGAGTCTTAAGATATTCATTTAGCTTACCAACAGGTGTAGATAGAAAGGTAATCATCTCTGACGGCATTCCAAACTTCCGGCCCCTGCCTTGTCCTGAAGCATGAATCTTTCGGAATCCATCCCTGATTTCAGTGCTAAAAGTAAAGAACATGTGATAATATGTCATGTTGCGCCGAGACTTCACTGGAGGATTCTTGGATTGTGTTCTCTACAAAGGCTCACAGTGATCGCCACATTTGCCTCCCGCCACCTGTGCCCGTGCCCTTCACTGCGCAAATCATGGCAATCCTCCGTCAAGCACTTCGTCGCAGTGCCATCCCGGCTGTGCCTTGGGCCGTACATTCACATGTTTCTCTTAAGCTGCAAATCCATCCAAATGCTTCATTTTCCTCCATCTCCCATGCCTAACAAGCCCAAGTGGTACGCAGACACTACATGTTTCATATATCTATTCTGTTTATTTCTCCTTAGTATCCTGGATTTTCACACCGGAGAGGTCGCTCGTGCCATGCCCAATTTCTCGTCGGCCACAGTGCCAATGGCTGCTTTGCTTGCATTGGTTCGCTGGTTGATGTGTTGTTTGCCCAACTCGTTCGTAATGTTTGGAAAATGAAAAATCTGTAGAGCTGATGGAATACATGCTGAAGCCCAAGCTTATATAGTGATGTACACAAATCTTAAGTGATAGATTTACCAAGAGACTGCCTTCGCAAAGATCAGGTGACGCAGGTGCCCTTGCAGAAGCAGATTGAGACTGTGGGACTTGGGGTTCCCTTGAACAAGCGCAACGCAGGCCATGCAGCGGACTTTTGCAGTGTGAGACTTGAAATCTCAGAGATGAAGTTGCAAGGAATTGCAGACTACTTGAGAATTGCTATGGGGGCTTTCGAATGCATTTGATATGAAGCTGAGCTCCAGAGTTGCTCTCCAGTTATGCCGCTATGCCCTAAATTTCAGTTTTGCCCTTGTAGAACAGCCTGATGTTTTTGATACCTGGGAACAGGCGTCTCAGTTTTGGGCTGTGCCATTGCGATGGTCGCAGTGGGAGGATGTGCACAGGAGCGAAGGGTGCGAATTTTCTGCCGGAAATCCTGTAGCAATGAAACCAATCTCACTTGCAGTTCTAATTGACCAAGCTTTGAAAAGAAATCAAATGAAAAGAAGATGAACTATATGAACTGAAGATGAAAAGCTGCAAAGCTGCAATTCCGGCATAAAAAAAACACTCCTCTCCTGTGAATCGGATGGATCCACCGTATTCTGACAGGGCATTGGTCAACTCTTCGCTGCCTTGGTGGTGGGTATGGCTCGCAATCCATCGATGAAGGCAGGGAGACAGCAGAAATATTTGTGTAAATCGTACTTCAAACGTAGGATATATACGGAGTGTACATGTATATGCATGTATATGTGTGTGTGTAGACTAGATGATGTACATTTATCTATGTATTCGTACGTACACGCCACCCATTGAAAAGGAAGTTCAATATTGACAAAATGATATTGAAAGACGTTTGGAGCTCGAATAGTGGATACTATCATTTGGTATGAAGTGTGATCTAGTTTCTGTATCCCCATGTGGCTTAGCTATAGAAAGGTCGATTGCAACTGACCATTTGTGGTGGCTGATCTCCCGGGCGTCGCATTGGGACGTCATTTCTCGCCTTTCACTTTTCCATTTTTCACGTCACCCCATTTTGCAATGAAGGATCATGGCAGCAAACACGTTTGTAAAGCAGGTTGTAATCAGTGGATGAAACCATGTTTCAAGTGCTATGACATAGCACTGGGCTACTGCCTATGCCTCCCTAATTGCTAACAAGCAAGGAGAAGGAGGAACAAGGAGGATTGCTTCGTTAATATTTCGTCACCAATGAAGTAAACGCATTGAAAGTGGACATTCACATTTCACGTGAGCTTCATGGTAATATTGGCAATATAGAAAGAGTTGCAAGTTACAAACGTTCACAAGAAAATGCATCGCGTGCTTGAACATGTTTACACATGTTGTTCGGTCATCAGTGACACCACTGTTTAAAAGGAATCATGCATGCGAAGAAATCTCACATCTTAAAAACCCTTGACTCAGTGACACCATGTCATTTTGTAAGAACAACGGATGTGTTTATATAAATAAGAAACTCCCGTCCTCAAACCCTGCAGGTCATGTTGTTGTGTTGTTTGCTGCCGTACATACCATTTTGTAAGGTTGTTTGTTGCATCCTCTCATTTTGTGAGGATAAAACATTGTGCAATTACAAAATGGGGTGCCTGGGTGCCAGTGGGAAAGCCATAGGAGATGAGTGTTCATCGAAATTGCATTGCTTTTTCAATGCAGATTTCAGATCATTAGGTAGCTGCTGCTTTTTGTGACAGGAAGATTTGTTCACCTATACGCTCATTGGCATGGGCTTTTTGGAGTTCTTGGCCATTGCAAGGATTCCCAGAACAGCTGACCATGACATGCATCCTGTGCAGCCGTGAAATCCAGACATGATATAGATCAGATTTAAGAGGCTTGAACGAAATACTGAGGAAATGCGCGGAATGAAATGGCAAATGATGAAAGACAAGCAAATGTACCATCTATCCTATATTAAGTATACCATGACACAGTTCTTTATCGCACCCAGGTGGTGATTCTCATCGCAGGCCTCTTGCTGTACTCCGAGTGAACCAGGCTGGTGAACCACTTATCTTAGCATTGTCGAGTGCGGAGCTGGACGACTCATGACTGCTTGCAGGCGAACACACGACGTATACAGAAATTGGCAAGGATGATTAGTTCTCTTCGATTGGGCGAGGGAAAGACAAATATCATTTCCTGAAAAGATTTTTTGCACTCATAAATTGATTTTGAAAAAATTGCTGCCCCCGAAATGTTTGCCGTTTGTGTCCGCGTTGTCATTATAACATGACAGAAATGATAATTGTTGGATTGGAAGGCATTTATATGGATGCAGTACGACATATTTAGTAGAATGTTTCGTCGAATTATTAGAGAGGTTCTTTTCTCTGAGGTTTGGTTACGTACCAAAGATTATGTTAGATACTGCACTGCATTTTTTTGATTGAAGATGGTGGGGTTGCATTCCTGGCTGAATAGCTGGCTACTTCGCTTGCTTCGTGTATTCTTTGCTGACATCATTATTGGTTTGGATATTTGTTGCCTTGCCGTTATTTTGGCTGGCTGCCTTACTCCTGGGATGGTACTACTGGTCATGGCTTCTATGGAGAATAGATTATAATGAATTTTAATATATAAATAATTTAGAAATATTATGATAAATTTATATCAAAAGAAAAAAATTTTTAAGCAAAAAAATATATCGGATTTTATTTTTTTTTTTAAAAATATTTATATAAATTAATTAGGAAATAGGAATATTTATAAAAGATAAAAATATATTAATATTAATTAGATTTATATTATATATATATAGAATAAAATTAAAAATAATTATAAAAAATATATAAAATATAATATAAATAAATAAATGAATTATTAAAATTAATATGTTTTAATATGATTTTTATATGATATAGTTAGTTATTAAATTTAAGATAATAAAAAAAATAAATATTAATTTATAAGTATTTTTTTTTTTTTAATAATTATCGAATAAAATGAAGAAAACCGTAATATTTATATTATATTTAAAATTATTTGATGAAAATTTCGCAAAACCTAGTGATTTCTGCACATTCGCAAAAAAAAATTTGAGAAAATAGCGATATCTTTGGATAATTTTTTTCTTTGATTTTGCAAAATCAATATAAAAACCAATATTTAAAAAAAACATAAAAATAATACAAGATTCTAAATTATTCTATGATTTTGGTTTAAAATATTTGACCTAAAATTATATTACTAATAAGATTAAGAAAATAAATACGATCAAGAATAAAGATAAGATCAACAACAGCAAGAACAACAACAACAACAATAACATCAACCAACAACAACAACAACCAACAGCAACAAGAATATATGACACCTTGTAACCTTGGTGCGGGCGGACCCTGCCGCGGAACGGCATGAATATATATATATA
>DF240558.1:158507-186670 GCA_000507305.1 Breviolum minutum Mf 1.05b.01
ATTTTATCATTTATAATTTCAAATAATTTTATTTTTTATTATTATTTTCTTTTTAATATTTATTTTTATATTTATTATTATCTTCACTATATTTATTATCCTTATCTCTAATCCTCTTTCATTTTTATTATTATCAATATCAACTAAGATATATTGGCCATATATCACAAGCTAAATCAAATAAATATATTAATATCACCAAAAAATTCATCAATATATTATTTTTTGATATTCTTTTAATCCAAAATTTTAAAATAATTTTAATTAATTAGATTTTATAATAAATTATAAAAATTATATTTTTTAAAAATAGAAAATAAATTATATTATTTAAATATTTTTGAAATTATTATAAAAGATTAGGGTTTATATAATTCGGTTATAGGAAGAAATAAAATTATAAAATGAATATATATAATTTGAAATTTTTAGAAAATTTTAGGAAAAAAAAATGAAATATTCTTGTAATTGATTGCCTGACCCAATATTTCTGGGCCCATGAAAAGCTAAATCAGGTTTTGTTCTTTGGTCGGCTTGAGGGGTGAGGGTGTATGATTGGATTGGGTTCGTGTGATGTTTCTGTAGTTTGGATGGTACGCGGATTGCAGGAATCCGAGGTTAAAGGTAATGATTCTAATGACACACATTTTTCTCTCCCACCAGCCTTTCACATGTGCATCTACAAACGTAGTTCTATGGCATACCATCAAGTAACTTCACTAGAGTTCAATCTCAGCACACATTGGTGCAGGGCTACCCCATTCTGCCGACACAACCTCGGGATGCGATTGAAGTTTCCGGAAAGCTTGGCAAGCCTCATGTCGCTGCTCACCACCATACTTCAGTGTGAGCACTTTCACAGATCGCAGTTCTGATGCAGACAATGGCTTTGGCACACTCTCCTTGACGGTTGCAAAGGCCTCCAATTGCTGGACAACTGCCATGATCTCGAAAGGTTTTGCTATAATTTTTGTATTGGATGGCTTTGTACAAACATGCCCGCAACCATTGGAGCAGCAAAGATGTCCAGGTTTACCTGCAGCTTCGCAATCTGAACCTGTAGCACATTCCTCCATGCAAATTCCCATGGATCCTTTCTCTACTGTAGGGCATCCAGGTTCTGAAACTGCCCATGCAAATATTGCCCCCGTGAACAGTAGCCATCGTAGGCACCACGTCCAACCTTCCATCACGTCTTAACACGATTTTTTCCAGTGAGACACTGCAGGCCTCCACCCTCCATGCATTTTCAAAAAATTTGAGCCGAAGCGCTGTGAGAAATGCAATGGTCATTTCCAACGAATCATATAAGACTTCCACGCAGCGACGCGGAGTGAATTCATGCAATTGCTGGCGCGGTTTGGTTTCGTTTGTTGTGTGACCCTTGTGCCAAGTAAATGCAAATTGCAACTTACAACCCCTGCCCCCGAATCCTTACAAATTCACAAACAGCATGCCTCTGACAAAATGTAGTTTCCATATTTTGCTGTTTTTTTTGCGTTGCAACACGTCTCTGAATGACAAATATTTTTGGAAGCCTTCTTCCACAAACATCTGTGATTGACTGAGTGACCGACGTATTGCAGGTACGCACATCTGGGATCATGGAGAGAAGCGGCTCTGGATGACGTCGTGTGCAATTCACATTTAGTTTCATTTGTCAATTTCTGCCGCATGTAAATAGCAGTTGTATACATATTGTGTTTTTTGCGCCTGCGCCCTAAAACGGGCTCGCCACTGGCGTGCAGGCCTGACCTGACCTGACCTGACCATGAGTGAACGACTGACGGCATGAGTTTGACTAGGTGAATGACTGACGGCATGAGTGATGATGATGATGATGATGATGATGATGATGATGATGATGATGATGATGATGATGTAATGATGATCATGAAGGGGAAGGTTAAAGTGAAGGCAAAGGTGAAAGTAAAGGTGAAGGTGAAGATGAAGGTCAGGAAGAACAAGAGGAAGAGGAAGAGAAAGAGAAAGAGGAAGAGGAAGAGGAAGAGGANAGAGGGAGCGGGAGCGGAAGAGGAAGAGGAAGAGGAAGAGGAACTGGAGGTGGAGAAAAGGAGGAGGAGCGGTAGCACCGTTTGCCGCCCGCTTTTGTAACCCGTTTAAGAATCAGGCTACTACCAGAGAGGTCATTCCACTTGGGAACCCGCAGCCGGTGTGACAAGCTAAGATATAAATATTAGTCCTTGGCGGGCGGAAAAATGTCCTGAGCCTCGACCAGGTGTTCGGGTCACAATTTCGGACACCATCAACTTACGTTGCGGCTTCTTAATTTTGTGGGCTACTTTGTTTCTGGCTACATTGCCTTGCGTAAGCACACTCTCCTGTATAATACGGAAACGTCGGTGGCATAGAGAAAAACGGCACCGATGTGCAAAATCCGAAAGCGCTGTCGTGTCACCCCACAGGGTCCGTTTGTTGCCCACTTTCGTTCGGGGGGGTTGAAGTTTTGCATGTAAATGCTAATTTTTTTGTCGGCCACTTGGTGGTGGCAATCATTGCGACAAGCAACAGATGTGTTCCACCGGTCGTTTGATCATTGTTTTGTTTTTATTGTTTTTTTTTTCGCTCGCTCCTTTTTTCCGCACGGAAATGGGAGAATACTAATTTGCATGAATGCCAATTTCACAAAGTAGCGCAAATACCTTATGTCACAAAATACAAAAGCGTTTTTTTTGCCGAAAAAAATGTCCCAACACACTGTGCAACGATCGTTCGTA
This sequence comes from Breviolum minutum Mf 1.05b.01, assembly GCA_000507305.1. Lineage (NCBI taxonomy): Eukaryota > Dinophyceae > Suessiales > Symbiodiniaceae > Breviolum > Breviolum minutum. The sequence goes on from DF240558.1 coordinate 161,246, forward strand.
TGTTGATCCTTTGTTACAAAATGATCGCCCGATCAAGTTCAAGTATGTATTGAGCACCTCCGAAAAAAAAGATCGTGTAAATACACGACCTTAGGCGATGTTTGCAAATCTCAAAATTTTACCACGGCCTGACCTATGTTCGAAACAAAAATGTACACGTTTCCTCCGCATTCGCGGCGTAAACAAGCGTGGGCTTCGCACGCCAGGGCGGTCTTCTCCCCGTGCAACACACCCATCACGTATACTTGTTTGATGTTTGGGCGGCTCAGGGTTTTCATATTCGGGGCCCCTGTGTCAAAGAGCTATCATTCGCCGCATAGTAGGGAATAGTTCACTTACGCCAGCGGCGTCCTCGTTCCTGACGACTTTTCACAGACCTTTTGCCTTACGAACTACCTTCCTTTCCTCAGCCATGACCCCAAGCCTTGGGTATCGACAAAAAAATTGGATTTGAAAAATCCCACGTGTGTGGCCACCTTCCGAACGATGGGTATCGAACAGATGGATTCCAAGCTACCATGGTTCATCTCGTGACGCAGATGTTTACATACTAGCAAGTACACTTTGGGACTCGCAAATGCACATGTACTGCCGGTGGAAATGTTTGGGACAATGGACCACGACAGCAGTGATGACAAATGTATGGCTGGCCCATATTAATTCCTTTGTTGAACTTTGGTCGCTGGAGGTTAGATCGAGTGTTGCTGCGTCATTGCACCCTAAAGAGCTGGCTTCGGGCAAGGCAGGTTCGACTCGATTCGGCCCAATGACGCAAGAATTGTCCTTTAAAGGTGGGTGACGGTCAATGGGAAAATTTGGGGATGCCTGAACCGGTGACGTGGGGAGGCCCTTCGTCTTCCTACAGGTTCCGTTTGCCGAATATTTTGTGTGCACAATTTCGCATCGATTTGATGGATGGGGGTCCAAATTTGCTTGATGTACGCTTCGCGGATGACATTTTGATTTTTGTTTGCTCACGTCATGAATTGGGACAATTGATCGATTCATTGATGATACATTTGGAGCGGGTAAGTTTGCTGTTGAATGCGGCGAAAACTGTGGTGTTAACAAATGAGGCGCAACCGGCTCCATTCCTAGCAACGGACAGCGGAGTGAAACTTACCATCTTGCAGCAGCACGTTGGTCAGAAGTGGTCAATGGTCAATGGTCAATGCCTGCACGCCAGAAGGCGAGCCCGTTTTGGGCACACGCGGTGAGAAGAAAAACTGGATTTTGTACATTAGTTTTGCATGCAATTGATCTCACACCTCGCAAAAGGCGTAGAAATCTTCAAAGAGCGCAGTCCAGTGATGGTGGCATTTCGCTTCCTCTAGCCATGGTCCTGCACCTTTGTATCGACAGAGAGCTTGGATTTGATAGGCCCAGGTGTGCGGTCTCCTTCCGAAGGATCGGTATCGGACAGATGGATTCCAAGCCTTCGCACCCAGCTAGCTTCAGGATCTGCAATGTGCGATACTAATTTCCAGTGCTGCCTACACACACAGTATGACCAGGGTTTCAAGCCAGCTGTTTGTGCGAAGGTTCGGGCCCGACCGTTCCAGTGATGGAATTTCATGCCATTCGAGGGACCAGTCGGTGTCTGATGGAGGTGTTACAACTGACCGACAAAGTTTCCAAAAAAGGACGTCAAGTGCATAAAGTTGTTTGTTGTACAGGTGCGGTGACCACCTCCAAAACAAACCACTGCTGACACGCAAGCATTGAAATATTTCAGCCTCGTATATATTGAAGTTGTTTTGTCAGAAGTGGATAGGTGGCATGTTGACAGCCAATGCTGTGGTTTCATCTGTCGCATGTTTTGGCAGCGGGCACACGGCAATCTAGAACACCCAGTTGGCTACTTTGGATGTTCAGGTTCGAAAATTATGCAGATCAATCGTTGGACCGCCGCCAGAAGTTGATTGGAATGCGGCTTGGATGGAAGTTTTTCATCCATGGAATGAACGGGTCAAAAATCTTATTGCAAATGCACACGTTAATACATGGTCTTTCATCACATGCAAAAACTCGTGGAATTTGGCCAGGCATGTTGCCAATTTACCTGCACATCGGTGGGTTCAACGTTTGCTATCGTGGCATCCTTTTGGTACTCGTCGCGTGGGCCGTCCGCGACATACTACTTGCGACTCCAAACTTCACGCGTATTGCATGTGGGCAAATCTGGGATCATGGAAAGAAGTGGATGACGTCGTGTGCAATTCGCATTTAGTTTCATTTGTCAATTTCTGCCGCATGTAAATAGCAGTTGTATACATATTGTGTTTTTTGCGCCACTGGCGTGCAGGCCTGACCTGACCTGACAATTTCGCAAAGTATTTCCTACCCGAAGAATAAGTAGTCAACGACAGGAAATCAAAACCGCAATCCGGACTGCAGGGCCATGACTGCGCGTTCTTGCACCGTGCCCATGCAACAAGTCAGGTTTTTTGGTAAGCGGCTTGAATCCTCCGTGCGCAAGCGACAAGCACCCGTCTACAATAACCACCTTGCAGTTTCGCAAAGTGAAGAAAAAATCTAAAATTCAGGAACACAGCAACACGGTTGGGGCGCGAGGTTGGCAGAGGAAGTCGCTAAATGGAGGAATATCACCATAGAAGTCTAACGATTCATCTTGAAAGTGAAACGTTTTGACGTGGAATCCTGCCAGTGGCAGGCCAGTTTCGATTTATGGGATGCTCCATTGATCAAATTTTTGCAAAATGGAAAACACGGGGCTGTTGGAAGGAGGCAGCGCAGGACACCCAGTTGTGAATGCAGCAGACCCACGACTTCGTCACTGGAAAAAGGTTGGGATCCTCCTCTTGCGCCCACAATGAGGTGCTTAACATGAAATTGTTTAGACGGCTCATCAATTCGCCATAATTGTGCGTGCCCCTGCCGGTTTCAAACAGGACGAATTATTTCAGGTCACCTGTTGCATGTTTTCGAGGTCGTGTGATGTCTTTTCAGGGGCAGCGTTTGGGTCTAACATCCCTCCTGCACGGCCCTACATAGACGACTATAGCAGCCCCACCGGTCGGAGAAAAGTTGCGCCAGCTATTCTAAAGAAGGGTCCGTTTCCCCTCAAGGGCTCCACATTTGGCCCACATTTATGCCCAAACATTGGTTTCCCGTGTCTTTTCAACGCTAATTGGGGCCGACGCGGCTCGATACGATACCAAAAAGTATGTATCAAAAAAGCGCCCCTCTCTGCTGCAGACCTTTTTGAGCTCAACTTCATGCCGTGAAAGCCCGTGAAGGCGGTCAGAACCGCTTGCTGTGTGATTCTGGAGCTGCGATCAAATTCTGGATGTCATCAATGCTAGGCATTTTGCAGGTTTCAATTTGAATGGAGAATGGTCGCATGTTTCTGTCGTCCACCAAGGCGATGGTATGATCAACTATTGACATTTTCCATATACATTGTCATTGATTTTCATTCATCGTGGCAGACAGTAGCGTGCAATGTGGCAATGGCCAGCCCATGAACAGGATTTTGTCTGCCATGATGTTCTGAGTAGTATTTGCCATGTCCCCATGTAAGGGAATGCGCGCGTGGCCCGAGGGGGCTGCCTGGGGGGCCTGCAAGCGTCAAATCGACTCGACTTTCGTCCATCCGAATTTGCTTCCACCGCGATAATGTCTACAAAGTTCAGCATACGAATCTGAGCTAGGCATGGACCCATGATTCCGAGAACGGAAGGTGCGTAAAAACTGGGAGGTGTCATCCCAAAGTGTGGAGGTGCGACTGCGCTTCGGTCTACATGTGAGGGCAAGTTTGCAGCCAAACTCTCATTGGGCGGCCATTTGCATGAAATGTGATGCCATTTCACGCGGTCGGTACTTGTGATTTGGTCCCGTCAAGATTTTTTCCGAGTGCAAAACTGCTGGTGTATGTTGCACACTGCAGTTCATTCCTTGCATGTGCACAGCATCTAGCCAATCTCTTTGGTGAATCTTTGAACGTGTGCCGATGCTTTGTTGCAGTTGTTGCTGCGCGTGAAATAAAAAAGCATCTAAAAGTCTATGTGATATAAAACCAAACAACGGTGACGCAGGATGCGGAGTCTGGGTAACCAGTTTTCAACGCAAGTGACTTTTGCGAAAAAACTGCTTTGCGCACAACTCCCCATTTGAAACCAAGCTCGCCGAACGGCACTCCCCCCTTCATTGAGAGCAACATATTCCTCACGCCCATTGCGTGGCGGTCAATGGTTTGTTGCCAGCAACCCTCTGACCGTAGTGCGATTTTGTTGGCATGCCGTCATACCGCGAACGTGCCCACGCTTCATCAACGCAAGGCGTTGAAATGAAATTGGATGAAACAAACTCCTGTCCCGTTTTGGACCCATTAACTGTGTGAAAAACATGGTAATTCAGACGCTATTCAATGATGCGCAAGGCTTTGTGTCAACAGGCACCATGAACTCCGCCGAAACTTGACGTTCCGAAAGTTGTCTCGAAGTGTGGTTCGAACCAACACCTGATATGGAATGCTGAAACGCTTTGCTTCAATTGTGAAACACTCGGTGACACCGTTGTCAGCATTGGGTGCTGCTTGGCTCGAAGTGTCAGGTGGACTTACAGTAAGCGTCCTATGTACCGACAGATCCAACCCTTTTGCGGTTATCGCGTCCGCACTTCGGGTGACTGGATGGCGGCATCTGGCGGAAGCGGATGTGACATCAAAATGTCTTGCTTCCTGCTTTGGTAGAAGAGTGCGAACATGTGAAGGGCTACCCTCGTGTTGGACAAAGTGTTCTCTTGTTTCCTTTCCCCTGTGCCCTGCAGCACTGCCGACGTTTCACGCACTGACTCACCCACCCACTCACTTGGGATCAACATCAGTCCTCATGAAAGCAAACTGGCAACCAGGGAAACTTGCGTCTTCACAATTCTCCGTGGGATCTTTGTGCGGCGGTTGCGAAGAAGTAATTTTTCACGTCCGAGGAGAAGAACGGTTAGAGGTGGTTACTTCCAAACTCCCCTCGCAGAAGCATTATGACGGGGCGCGTTGATGGCCGCATACGTCCCTACTTTGATGCCGAACACAGCTGCAGGCTCTGGCTAGCTTTCCCTTTCGCTGAAAAAGCTGAGTCCAATCGCGTGCAATGGTAACAACGGCCCAGCGTACGCCTTCAGGTTTCCACTAAGAACCGCTGAAGGGACGCAGCATGAGCACCAAGGGAGCCAAAGACAACATCGGAAAACCGGGACAAACACCAGAACTGTTTGGCGTCTATGCTGATGTAATTTTCTTCCACTAGCCTCCAGATGTATGGGCGCATGGTGGGTACCCCACTCGGGCGGTCGGAGTGCAGCACCTCCTCTCAAAGGCCGAGGAAAGCTCTTCAAAGTCTTCCGATGGCTTCTGGAGCCATGCTGGAAAGTCCGTTCGATATGCGCGAGGACAAGGTACGCGAAACGATGCGAAAAGCTGGTGAACAATGGATGTTCCGCTCTTTACAGTGGTGTCTTGACGCAATCTCATGCCGCATTGTTTCAGGTGAGGGGGTCGATCTCTGATACAGTAATCGTGTCCAAAATTCTGTGACAAGCAGAATTTTCAGCAATTTGTTCTATGTCAAACTGTTGGCTCAAAATCTTAAAACCCTTTTGTAAAACCCAACTGGCAGGATTTCTGCCGCCAGTGTTTCCTAGTCACATCTCCAAACGCCGAACGCATGTATATCTCACCGCAGTAAATCCTTCCCATGCAAGCGTTGCAATCGCCGCCAAGCACGAATCAACCACTGCGTGAACACAATCCGGGCGGGAAGGGCCGCACATACCTTCCATTGCAACATGATCCTCCCATAATTGGAGCAACACACACCAAACAATACACAGGACACACCGCCGTACAAGACCTTGTGCCATCGAAACGCTTTCACTCCATGGTGCTAATCTCCACCACAAACACGTTTGCAAGCCCCGCTTAGCAAAATAGAGATAGCGAGCATCTTATTGCACTGATTCCGCAGCCATACACCCGAAACGGGAGGAAATCATAGAGACACCTATGGAACAAACAATTGCTGATTGCTCGACAGAAAACAAATGCCGATCGTGCAGCCACTGTGTACACGTCGTACACTTGGGAAGTAGAGTATTTGCGGAGGACGAGCTTGCACCGGTGGAAATATCTATTTATACGACTTTGCGTACTTCTGAAGTACAATTTGTACATCTGACTTTTCAAAGGTTTGTTCTTCTTATTATTCTATTCTTATTCTTATTCTTATTCTTATTCTTATTCTTATTCTGATTCTTCTTCTTTCTCTTCCTCTTCTTCGTCTTCCTCTTCTTCTTGTTCTTTTTATTATTGTCGTTGCTCTTGCTGTTGCTGTTGCTGTTGCCACGTGTGCGGACAAAAAAGAAACCATGGCGCCTATAAATGAAAACAATTTTTCAGGAGACACGCTGTATACATTTGCTATCATTTGCTAGAACAATGGTTAGTGAAAGTAAAAGCTTAGGCTTGTGGAAGTGTATCAATGATTACACGTTTGTGCCTGCGAAAGGTGGTTGTAGTGGTACACTTGTTCAAGGCTCTACCCGCTGCCTGGACTTTCACTGCCTATGCTGTCAGAGCGAAACACTGTGGCAGTATGTCGAGAGCGGTGGATCTTCATTGTATCTTACTTTTAACAATTCCTTTTTTGCCGCAAATATATTTGTACAGTTCCGAGTTTATGAACCTTGTCCTCGGACTGAAGTTGCCAGGATGCGAAAGATGAGATGTGATTGAATCATCGAACCTTCCAAAAATTACACGTTTCGCTCTGCGCGACTCATCCGTCACGTTTGGATCGGGTACTCTGAGCAGCTTTCCCCAAAGAAGCAGAGATACGATCCTTTGCAAGTTAAGGATTGCAACGTCGAAGACAATTTGCCTTTTAAGGATTGTAGAAAGAGGGCCAAGCATGGAAAATACACGGCATAAAATGTCGTTTCAAAGCGACAATGAATGCTCACACCTACCGCAATCAACACTATTCGCTACTAGTCCGGCAGGATATACTTGCGGGCTTATATCTTTATGCTTCTGAAAGTTTTTGTCTGTACGTGCGGAATATGTACTGTGGCACAAAGAAGCTTACAGCGTTGGGCGTTTCACTGATAAGTTCTTGCAAGGGCGTCTCTTATTTATTGCTGGCGGGGGCAGTGATCATATTTACATTGCTGAGAGTTAGATTGTTGTGCCATTGTAGAAATTGCTTGCACAAGCAACGACGCTAGCCTGGCAAGAACTGGGTGTGCGAGATCTCTGTGTTTACAGTACGGCGGAAAAGACTGTATGAAATTGCGCAATCCATTGTCCGTGATTTCTGATGGATATGAAGGAGTCAGGGCTTGACTCGACAGCAAACTCTTTTTTCCAGACATCCAAACTCAAATGCAGGAGCTCACGAATGCTCGTTCTGGCGGCCGCCGTTTGCGACCGCGCTTTTGTGAAACACCAACCAGGTTCTGCAGCAGCTTGCAACTCGTTCTTTGGAAAAGATGTGAATATTGGTCTCCAACTGTAGTCACATAAGATTCATAAGATGTTCTTCTTTCTTGTCACAGTCTGGTAGAGAATTGATTGCGTTGATGGAGACGATTGAGAACTCATATTTTGCAAAGAGTTGTTCTGCAGTGCCACAGCTGGTCAGGAAGAGCTATATTACAAGCAACGTCATGCAAGGCTGTAGATGTAGCCGTGACATTGACCCGCGTCTGGCATTTGCCTGTTGAACAGGTTCAATGTAAACAGGAGTCCCAATTTGAAGCTCGAAGCTACGAAAGAAAAGTCTGAAGATAAGATCAATAAGATCTGTACCAAAAAGAAACACTTTTTATAGAATAGAGGCAGATTTTTTTTTTTCACAACTTCTGTTTTGTAGTCTAGTCTCCACCAGCCTTTAAACTCGCGTACTCCAGCGAGCATCTGACCTGAAAGCAGCAAGCTACGGGCCCAAAACACCAGATCCTTCGAGTCATCGTCTCGGCTCAGCTCAGCTTCCGACCAAATGTTGTTCGTCTCAGCCTGTTCCATGGGAATGACAAGGGGGAGGAATGATGGACGGTGTCGGTTTGATGGGGAAAGCAAGAAAGCAATGAATTGAAGGTTGAGGTCTTCTCTCTGTTGCGTGGGTCCCATTTTTTCTCACTGTAAATATTCAATAGAGATTCAGCTGATCAAGAAAGGCATAGAATTCATAGAATACTGCCTCTGTGATTACTGGCAAATGAATTATTGTTCTATTCTTGCCCCCTTGTTCTGCTTGTTTCTGCTTTGATTGCTTCACTGAAATCATGTGCTTAATTTAACCCCAGGTTCGATGTCAAATTTCTCAGTACTCATGACCACTTAGGAGTAGCTTTACGACACCTTGGAAAAGGCTGCCCGCCTGATGATCCTCTGTTAGCAAACAAACTTTTGAACGACTTCCACTACGTAATGCTTGACACAATTGGTCCTTGACACACATGCAAACTGTCCAAACACCCCAGCCAACAGACTCCCACAAAGCTCAACTTGGATAAGGCCCTTTGCCACTTCCTGTGCTGCAGCGTTATTTTTCTTCGCATATTTTGTCAAAAAATGTCGAATTCGGTCTTATCTGTCCTGAGCCTGTACATAATGCACCCCATTCCCTGGATTCTGAAAGTCTATGTGCAACAGATTTAATCTATATGATGCAGGCAGCTTCAATGCCTCCACACATGGAAAAGAGATTCCATTGTGGGAAACCTTATACAGAATCCACACAGCAATTGCAGAAATGGATTTGCCATCACAAACCAGCTGCCAAGCCAAACGCATCTATCGAGGTCTTCTCCAGCCATTGCAACAGGTAACAGAAATGTTGCAGCTAGCACTCTGCACGAATCTGCACCAGCCTTTTGCTCATGCAGTTCTATCAAAGTCATCGGCTTTGCGGCAAAGTTTCCGTTCAAAATGGATATATACCAAGCAAAGCAAAATCGCCAGACCAAAAAAAAGCGGCATCAAACCGGATGATGCCAACAGTGATCAAACAACACTGCGATGGGGTGTCAGGTCTCACAGCTCATGCCCATCTCTGCATAGCTGCCTAAGCTTTCAAGGGCAGCATACCAAGACCTGCACAAATGGCATCAAATTTCATGGGAAGACCTTCCACCTGTTTCTCAAGACGTGCAAATGTTCTTTTGAAGACAAGCTGCATCAAAGGAGTCAGAATCGCTGCCAGATTCCTTGGCTCCAGAAAGGGTGAAATGCAAGCAGAAAATCTGCACCAATTCCCGGAAATTGAGTCCAATTTTTGTGACCCAAGTGTGCCGCTATGATCTGCAGCTTGTGCTGTCCAAGCTACATAAGCATCGGCAAATTCCTCGTCCAAACAGAAATTAGAAGCAGCAAACTTTGTAGAGAAAACGGGCAAATGAGAGGTGGAAACAAGAACGAACGGGATCATTCATTCTCAATGAATAGAATCAATCAAAAAGCAAATGCCGCTGGCTACTTTTCATGACTCCTTCAATCTACAAAATTATCCTGGTTTCTAAAAATCAGCCCGAAGCACCAGTAGGTTAGGCACTAACCAGGTTAGCTTTAGCTCGGGAAACCTTCTTATGCGAGTAAAACGCATGGAGTCAAAACCGCTGCAATTTCACAGCGGTTCGGGACCGTTTTAGTCTCCTCCCAATTGTCCGAGTTATACATTATGTGGTGAGCAATTGAAGCACATTGTGACAAAAGCTTCTGGTGCGGCGTGAATATCAACAGCTGTTTGAGCTCGTACAATACATGATGGAAATCCCTATTTGCAGAATGCAATGGATTTTGTGAACTGTGTCGTTGGTCGTGTCCATTTGGGTTCGTAAAATTCAGCCGACCTTTACAAGCAACGGAAAGAAATCTGTTGAATCACTACCAACAACAAGTCCAGCATCAAATTTGCGAAGCATGCGAAGTGGTTTGCTTTTTAAGGCAAACTCCTGGAACTCAGAACTGAAAATTCTGGCCTCGACAGTGTGCGCTAGCATCAGCGTATCTCCATCACCAACACCGGCTTGGTGCAGCGTGAAGTGATGCCTGAAGCTGATTCAAAGCATATCCGAACATGCAGGGAAACTCATGGAAGCTCTATCTGCCAAGTGAACCTGACAAACATCTCACAGGGCTTCCGGGCGGGAGCTGGCGCCCACCAAAGCTTAGGCAAGCTGGCCTCATGCTTCCATTAAACTTTTAAGACTTTGGGCCAAGCCGATAGGGTCAAAGAAGTTCAGCCCGGTCGGCCTCCATCCTGAATCCCTGAATCCTACATTTTCTTCGTAGATTCCTAGTCAAAATGTTCAACTACACCACCAGCACCACCCCAGAGTGGCAGTGTCTAGGAGATCAGACTCAACACCAACGTCATCTAAGAGAGCAACCTTCAAGCACAAGTTGCAAGACATCAGGACTCTACTGTACTGAATCACATCTTGGCACATTGACAGTGCCAATTGCCGATTGGCTCCCATGGAATGATTTGGAATGCACCTCAGCCGCAACTTGCGCTTCAAGCACCGGTGTCAGCGCACCGAGCCTGGCAAGCAATTCAGTTCTCAAGACTTTCTGGGAATGTTTGCCAACACAAAGAAATAGAAGACCAGAGAAGGCACATGAAGGCACTATACTGCCATTTGTGCCTGAGTCGTACTCTTTTCCCAGCAGCACGCCCACCAGCATCCTGAAATGTGCCAGAAGGATCCAGAAGGCAAGGAATTCTTCTACTGTGCCATGGTCGAAAGTCGCCATATGGGCAATGGTCATCCCATGTCATCCCTTTGTTGGACAAACAAGTGTTTTAAACAAATCCCGGGTTGGAATGATCACCATGCCCTGTGACAGTGAAACAACCCCGATTTATTCGAGAACATTTCACAAGTGCTTTTCGAGTGAAGTCTTGACTTCTTTCCGAATGAACTAGCTCGAGTCCTCCGGACGCACAACGTGTAGGTCGTACTCGGTGTCTTGCAAGCTGACCTGTCAAAAATCCGGATGGATTCCAGGACGGACAACAAAGAAGTGCATATCTTAGATATCCAAGTTATGAATGCAGGTGACATGCGGTCCTCGCCTCCACACCATGTCCATGCCGAGGGGCCGCAGGGTCATTCTCAGTAGGAAGCAGGTAAAGTACCACTGCCTGCGACAAGTTGAACTGCTTCACTTGCAACAGATCCATTCAGTGCCGGCAAAAAAGTGTCTGTCATGTGAGCATCGTCTGGTACCGCACGAGAGAAAAAATGAAGTTGTCTAAGTTGTCTACATGAATATCTGACAGTCCCACCAAATGAATGACGCCCAGCCTGCCCTTGACCACCTAGCACCTCGATGACTGGGATGGAGTCATCCAAGCATTCATCCTGCAGCTGCAGAGCTATTTTACACAATGTGTCTTGTGTCTTGAACTATTTTTTGGTGTACCTGAGTGTACCTGTGCTGTCCCATGTCCTCGTAGTCTCGAAAAATTGACAGATGTGAAACTGTTGCAGTGCTGCTTGAGTAAAGCAACGAGGAAAGTTGTGTCCTCCAAATCAGGTGTGCACTGCAATCTTTGCAACGCCACTGGCACACCAAAAAGCTGCCATATTTTTCTTTTGACCTGCAGTCAAGAAGAAACGCGATGTGTCAGCAGTTGTCAGCTTGACTCATTGGCACTACCCCCACAACCTGGTCGTGGCCTTCTTAAGCATAATGTAAAACCATCGTTGTGAGGGATTGCATCCAAAAGTTCCTGCTCTATTCCTCTCATTGGCAACTAAAACTCAATCCACAGGTCATGTGTACCAAAGTTCGTTAAAGTTGGAACAACAGCAGTAAAGAGAAAAGGACTCAGGAAAACAAGGCAAACACCTGCCTCTCTCGCAGTTGCGCTTTCAGACACTTCAACTTGCCAGTGATCATCTGCACCACACGTATTGGTCCGAACGACTGTGACGACCTGACAGTCAATTCCGAGATAAAAAACAAATCTCAACGTGAAAAAACCGTTGGAAAAAAAAACCGGAGAAGTTCGAAGAAAAGGTGCGTTGAATCACAGCGCTTCTGAGTCTCCAAACTGCTGTGTGTCTGGAGCTGCAAGAGGCGGCACCAGAGCCCTCGGTAGTGTGTTCCCAATCAGAGAACATACGTAAATAAATGAATTATATGTAACTGATTGTTAACTGTAATAACTGTAACGTATGATTCGTATGATTTCTGTGAATTTTTTGGGATTTGTATCTGATTTGTATGGATTTGTATCGTTCCAGTATGATTCGTTAACATCAATTCCCGTCCATTCACACTTTTCACACAGGCATCAGGTGACGGCTCGAATGAAAACTCGTTCAACGATGCAGTGTCTCACTTCAAGCTGTGTCTCGGGCAGAACATGTGGAGATTTCTCCCAAGTCCAGCCCTGCTCCTGGTCGGTCCTGCAGCTGTCCACTCCAGGAAAGACAAGTGAGCTCAACTGATTAAGTCATTCAACCAAGTCATTCAATGTATTGTGCCTGTCGAAGGTTCTATGATTTGGATTTCCGTCTATTCATCGGAGAATACAACTATACATTCACTGGCTCAAAAAAATCTTGCCCACCGCCATGCGTCTCCTCTACATCACGCCTGCAACGAATAGCATTGAAACACAATTGTTGTAGAAATGTCTCACAACCTCGATCTGCAGAATCTCAGAATGTCAACATTGTCCAGCATCTGCCTCCGCGCACGATCAGCTGCCTTTCGTCCAAGACCACGTATCAGTTGAGCCTCAGTTTCTCTGAGCAGAATATCTTAACAGAGACGAGGGCAGTGCCCTGGTCCATTTGTAAGTTGGGTTTGAACTGACAAGGCAACTCAGTCCCCCAGTTCGCGCCTCGTGTCTCTCCTCAGCTCTGCTGGCAAGTATCCGCCTGCGCTGCTCTCGCCTGAGTCACAGTGAATGTCACCAAGAGTTGACAGTTACAGCCACAGCATCAACCTCACTCGTGCTTTTGTTGGAAAGAATCTTTGAGGGTCTCACTCTTCTTCAGCCACCTTGCAAGGTGAAAGAAATGCGGCTTGGCGGAAATCAGCCTTTTGTCATGGATGCTTTTTCCATTTTCTTAAGGATCCATCTCAATCAACCCATGTCATAGTTACATAGTTGCATAGTTTCATCCGCCATCTAGTTGAACACTTGACTTATGTGCTAATGCGACAAAAAGATAGAGAACGCAGAGGTACTGTTGGTACCTTCAGAAGCGCTGACCTAACTACAGTGTAACTACAGTGCCTTAATCTGACGTGCCATTTCATCTGCATCTAAAGTGATGTGACTCGAACTTGATCTGTGCCTGACAAACCTTGAAAGCGACATAAGCTTTGCTCAGCGAGTCTGAACAGGCCTCCGGAACAGCGCGTCCGAAGAGTTGTGGGAACATTTTTGCCTGGGCTCCATCAATGAAAGGCCAATGCTAGTTGGTGGTTTCAACCTGTTCAGGATAGAAATGCCTGACATCACATGACATTAAACTTTGCATCACATTTCATCACACGGCAGTTTTTCTTTCATTCAAATTTCATGAGTTTCATCTGCCAGCTTCTGAGGCAACAGCTCAGCTTCTGGACAATGATTGCACTTTGATCCCAAAAACGTATCCAACGGGCATGGCAAGTATGGATCCGTGGAAAGACGGACAAGCTTCAATGATCAAGGCAAATTGCATGTCCGACATGTCCCAAAAAAATCCTGTACAAGTTCAAAGTCATTAAAAGAGCTTCCAGAGAATACCCATGAGTGCAATCAGCCCCACAGCACCTGCAATCCGTTTCGCTCAGGCCTTAAGTCTTAAGGGAAGATCAAATGCAACGCTTAGAAACTAAACGAAACATAAGAGTAGCTAGCACTGCATTTTTACTATTTTGACTGTTCGAATGGCTTCAAAAAGAACGACCGGTCTGTGCAGGTTTTGTAGTTAGACCAACTGCTAATTCATCTGTTCATCCCACAGATTGATTTACATATTCTTCCATTTCATGCAGGAAAGCTACCATGAAGCTAGTCCAGAAAGATCAACAGACTCTGTCACTCCATGAATCCATTTTCCAGCCAGTTCCTCGCGGCGGGTTTTTTTCTCAGGGCCAAACAGCTGCAAAGGAGCAGCTTCCACTGCTCCCAGTCTCAAGCCACCTGGTGAAGAACAGTTGATCACTGCCACCAAATACTGAAACCTTCCAATGAAACTCGTAACACAAGCTGTTTCACCAGCCTGTGTCAGCATCGGACCTGCACTAGAGTCTAAAAACTGGACTTGTTCGGGCATCAGAGTTCCAACAAGAAAACAGCCTGAATGGAAAGGCAGCAGATTCTGCTCCCCCTTCCTGAGCGCAAGTGTTGACTCTGAACATGTCAAATCAAACATGTAAAATTCCTCAGATCCTGTCTTCACTTCATTTTTTCTTGAATCGCGCCAATATGGATGTCAGAAAACCTTAAGTGCACAAAATCCTCTAACTTCGTCTTAGCTTCCAATGGGCTGTCTGGAGGTGTACGCAACGCCTCTTGGCTCACAAAAGCAGCACTTGCTCAGATGGCAGAGACTTTCAGAAAGAAACTGATTGGAGCTGTCCGGCCTCGTGCTTCAAGAAGTCAAACACGGAGAAATCGAATTGAAAAACCTGAAGAAAAGCAAGTACGTCCGGCATATACAACGAAGATGAGCGACTTTACAGCAACCTTGCTTTGCCCAAATGATGCAGTATCACAGTCTCACTATGTGATATATTCTCAATAGATGCAATGTATACTATATATATAGCCAGTGGTTATATTTTTATATAATCAAAGTAAAGGCTGAATAATTTCCAAAGTTGAAAGATTTTAATCTCAGGTCTCAGAAGTCCAGCACCCTGCCTTTGCACTTGGGTCACTGAAAATCTTTGGCGTTTCGGATATGTCCTCGCCAAGACTTGGCCATGAAAATGGATGAAAAGGTCGGATGCGTGGGCCATGTGGGGATCAAAGTCATCAGCCAGGCTTGGTCGGTTCCCTCCTGCAGCTCCTTAGGTTGTTCCTTTGGAGGCTGGCCTCAGCGAAACACTGCGACATCTGACAGGTTTTAATCATGCCAAATCGGCAGTGACTAGATGAAGCAGCCCTCAGCAGGTTTCAAACCTCTTGGCCCCGTGACTCTCTTCTACATCAAGCACCGCGTCACCTCAAATGCAATTTGTGCAGTTGGAATAGACCCAGGGATGGGTGTGTCAACATGTTTGAAGGTTGGAATGTTGAAACTTCAGTGCACCAACGCCTGCATCGCATGGGAAAGAACCAAAGGCCTATCCACAAGACCGTCCGGTGCAAAGATATGCAGAGTCACTCGTGCTCTGGCATCGTTTGCACACATGGCTGCCAAAGCATAGCACAGCAACCAACGCAACCAAAGAAAGGTGGAAAGGTGACAAACCGTTGAAAACTGACTGACCAAGATTGAACCGGTTCCACCTTGGAAGCATTGACATCTGGAGTATCTGCCCAAGGAAGCTCAGGTGCAGAAGCACCCAACACCTCAACTGACAACACACTGATATCTTCTGCTATGGAGGACATGCAACTTGAAGCAAATGTGTCCCTGACAAGTGGGCTTGCAGTGGTCGCAGACCTGATGTCGTCAAATTTTGCCAAATCAAATTCAGCTGTTTGGTTTCGGAAAACATTTCAGGAACTTTCACGAACTTTCACTATATCAAGTTCAGGTGTACCATCTTAGGCTGCAGCGAAACTGCTGCATGATCTTCCAATGCCTGTTCCGACAACCAGGTGTGAAAACGTTGGTGTGGAATTGCTTTGAATGGGACATCCTGACTCCTACCAGCCTTCACCGTAAGTCTATTGGCAGGATCAAACACATCACCTTGCCCATCCAGCTGAGCACTTGCAGTGACTTGCAGCTTGACTTATGCACAAAGGGAAGGAAACACCAAACGACAAATGAGCAAGAGATCGTCCGAACAACCAAACTCCAAGTTTGCAACGTGGGTCCTTCTCTGCCAACTCTGGTGCAGCTGCTATCACTCCTTCGATGCAAAGAATTAGAAGGGTTCAAAGGATGTCGAAATCTGTCTTGGCAGCTTGTTGACATTCCCAAAATGACTACCACACTCCTTGTGGCCCTTCTTGCACATCCTCGTTGTTCACATCATTGTTTGGTTTCGACCTGAGAAACTAAACCTTGCAAAGTTTTCCCAAGTAAAAACCAGCTGGGGTGAAACAGCCGGCTCCATGCGAAAAAGGATGCTTTGCTGGTAAGCGCTCTCTGCATTCATCACGTTGAAAGCCAAAAATTTGCTCTATTTTCGGTGATGAGCATGTATTTTCGGTTTTGCTTTCACGAGCATAATTTCACAAACAACTGAATGCGAAATTTGCTGAAAATATGTTCGGTCACCTTTTGTGCATCTTTTTGGACCGACTCAACTCTCTCCGATTTTTCGACTCTTTGCGGCAGGACCCTGGCAGCACAGAACCAAAAAAGCATAAAAAAGCAAAGGGAAATCACCAAATTCACGGAGAAAAATGGAAGTGCTGTTGGTTTCACAATGACATCAGTGGATCTAATTTTTGCTGTTCATCCAGGCCTCTGATTCAGATGCTTTTCTTGCTTCTGGACCTCCAAGGCATGGTTTTCAGATCTCGAACAGTGGCAACAGCACCAACACAATCAATAGCTACTAGATGCTACTAGTCTCTATTTGTCTTTAGCGGGTTTTACCAGTCTCTGCTTCTTTGCTGCATGAAGGCCTTGACTTGCAAGCTGCTTTGATAACCAATGCGCTTGGTCACTGGTGTCCATGCCAGATCCTTCCACTTGGCGCTCCGCTGTGGTTGGCTGAGGAAGCAAGGACTTTGCAAGCTCCCTGGCCATGTCATCTCTTGGCCTTGCATTCGCAGCCATGGAGTGATATTTGTTCCCATCAAGCCATGAAGCTCACCAGATGTCACCAAGAGACTCTGCAACTTTGGGCGTGGCAAAGCGCTGGGAAAAGGCTTGCAGTCTTTGATGGTCTGACGACAAAGGCTTTGCCCAGCGAATGCGCAACTGTCGGCCACCTGGGCAGGCACTGCTACCTTCATATCTAGTCCACGAGCTTAACCCGCCCTCGGCACTGTGAAACTGACCTCAATTCCTTGAAGAAGTATCCAAGTTAGAAAAGAACCCTCGAATTCCAAGTCGTATCGACAAAAGCCTGGATGGCCAGGACTACGTACATAATTTCATCTCATTCAGCAAGTATCCACCTAAAATCTGATAGTTGCTCGCATCGTGATTTTTGAGTTCTTCACTTCCACAATGGGAGACCACGACTGTGAGCTCCTGAAACCTTTAAAAGCATGAATTCCATGACTTTAAACATCCCTTCTGGAAGCTCCTATTCGCATCTTGATACAGAGAACGGACCAGTAAGAACCCAGATGCTCGAATTCGAGATGATCACTTTGGGTCTCGGGCTGCTTTGTGCACGACCTTGAAGCAAAGATGCTGCAGCCAGTGCAGCTTCGGCCTACCAAATAATTTTGAAAACCTCCATGTCGGCAAATGTTGGCTGACAACCAGATTATACGTTCAAGAACAACCCTCATTAGTTTGTCTGTCTACACTACGTTCACACAACAGGCCTCGCCAAATCCAACACGGGCGAACACACCTGGGGGAGGATTCTCGACTGGCTGCACAACAAGCAGGGTGTGGAACATTGACATCGTTTTGGGAGACAAACCAGGACATAAGCCAGGCTTGCTCTGTCAACTGATGCTGCGGAATTTCTAAGCAGCTCGAATCCAATTGATTATATCATGGCACACCTCCAAAACGAGGAAGGAAAAACAAGTCCTACCTCCATGTCCACCTTGCTCTACAAAGTCTAGGTCGCCAAAGACACCTTGAAAGTAATTAAAGATTCGGAAGCATCACGGACCATGGCAATTGCATGGTATCAAAGACATGATTGAGTTCAAAGGCGGTAGTGTAACTCAGCCAAGAAGCCCAGCAGCTTTCGCACCCAATCCTCCCGCGTTCCAGGCTCCAAATTGCTGACGAAGAGCCTTTGTGATAGTCTTACCATTCGACCCTCACATGAGGCAAATGCCCAAAGCATGGCAAAGCCAAAGCTACCCAATGACAACCCAAATGACGTGCATGGGAGACTGGGATGAACCAAGATACGTGCGATCACCAGCAGCAGCATCCGCTGGAAGGCACTGGCGAACAGTTACTGCTCGCCCGGCAACTGGGAACCTGCGACCGCTTGACTCTGCTACGTAACACATCTTTCTCGGTCAGCAGAACTTGGCGATGCACCGATACAAAGTAGATATTCTAATAATATTAGATGATAACAATTAATCAATTTCGTGTAAGTGTTGGATAAACATACAAAGATATATGATACGACAAGGTAAACGTTTAAAAGCGAGGGCAAACAAGCTTGTGAATGGTGCAAAAGCTCTGAGGCCAAAACCCATGCGCTTTGGTAGCCAAAGGTCCAGCAGCTTCATCATCCGACAGTCTTAGGAAACCATAGCCTCTGTTTCTTCCGCTTCCATCAGCAGGGACCTGCTAGACATCGAAACTGGCATTGAAAGAATTTGAAGACATGGTACCCCTGCAAAGGGGGAGGACTGAAAACTCCGAACCACAGCAGCTAGGAGCGCTACTCTGGCACCCAGCACCTCACCAGAGAAAGACCTGCCCAGGGCTCTTGGTTCGAGTTGAAAATACATACATCATACAACTCACAACCAATCCCAAACCAGACCTGAAAGCAGTGTACAAGTCTGCATCAGACACTTGCGGTGCAAGATTGCCCACGCACAACTGGTAGCTGGCGAGCGGTCTTTTTCCTGGAAGCCGCGGCTAACAAAGCAAGGACCAAGACATTTGTGTTGAACTTTCGTGGCATGTCAATTAATATTAATTGATGTCTGACACAACTCTGATTGGATGAAGTTTAACTCTGCTAAAATTCATAGCATGTGCAACCTCCTGAAGAATGGAAAAAAGGTAGGGGTCAAAACGCCCAGCCTGAAACTGTGCTGCAAGGGGCCAAACGTAAAAGGACCTGCATGGATATGTCCCATCCGCTTTTACACCCATAGAAAGTCTTAAGAAATGCAAGGTGCAATTCAAAAATCTGGCAGATCCACTGAACCTACTGTCTGCAGCAGAAAGTGTTACAAGGCAAACCATATCTAAAAGTCATCTACAAAGCCAACCAAGCAAGTCATGCTTTCCCTCTGTTCCGCCGCCTTTCGTTGAGGAAGACGCTGTCCATTCCGGCTCATTGCTTTCTCAGCACTTTCAGGCGAACTGAATCCGAGGATTGCATACCCGCCTCAAGGGAAGGTGTCCAAATATCTGCTTGTTTGCGTCCAAAATCATGCAAGCTAAGAGAAAGAGTGTTAACAAAACCGGTGAAGGGCATCCAAGTTGCAATTCTCCCCTGTGGAACTACGAGGAAGCTGCACGGAGATCAGATCACGACCAAAGATCAAACGCAGCTCTTCCTATCCAGCAAAACGTGGAAGCAACAAGAACAAAGCTGAGATTTCCCTAACGGACCCATGACTTGCACTTGAGCCTCATCGATTGTTGGGGGAAGATCCGTTGCTTTCAACGATGTCACCTCTTGTGCCTTGATGCAGAGCGCAGCTGTTCTCAAATTCTCTTAAGTAACAAACCTGATCAAAGCATTTGACAAAATTGACAAACCTGTTGACAAATTTGAGCCCAGTTACATTGACCATTGCACAAGGAAAAAGTCACACTCCTGGCATGCAGGAAATTCAACTGCCAAGCTCTACTTGTTGCGGTTGTGAGGTGGAAGTCTCAAACTCAACAACAAGTCAAAAGTTGATCTAGTTGCTCAATACCAAAACGACAATGGACAGCACAAGTCTGGCCTTCACACTAGATCTCGATGGCTGCACAAGCCATGAATGCAAAAAAAAATCCGTCCCCTTCTCGGATTGACTATTTTTTTTGGAAGTAGTGGCAACCTGGGAAAGGATGCTGGTTCTCGTGTGATAACACTACTGTGTCGAAAGAATTGCTGCTGCTGCCAAAGCAGGTGCAAAACTGTGAGATTGCCTTTTTTAATGCCCTTCGGATCCGTTTTTGAGCTTGAATCGCAACAGCTTCATCCAAAGCATGCTAGCATGAGAAGTACGTCTGCAAACATTCTCAGACCAAACCTCTTCACAAATAGACTCAAATGCGACCTCTTTGCACGAGATGAGATACAAAAGCCACATGGATACAATCTTCGACGCCAAGCTTGGCACCGACGCGGCTTACGTCGCTTGTCCAGCACTGTTGATGTGGATTTCAGCGCCTGGGCCAGTGTCCCCGCAGGACTCCGCAAAGCTTCGAGGGAGAGTGTTACATATTGATGCCATGGCTTCGGGGTCAGGTCCAAAATTTTGGAGCATAAGTCAACTCTCAGCCTGGAACAAAACTTCTAAATGTTGTGACACGGATTTCAATACGCTTCACAATCTTCACAACATTCCAGGAAAACAAACTGTTCAGGTCAGAAACACCCTTCAACTCGTCGCCCGAACCTCAGCTACCTGATTTGCAGCTTTCAGTTCGCTGAGAGCATAATCCCTCTGGGCCTGACAAAAGCAAGGGTCAGAGAGCTTGGCTTTTTCGAATCTAACATTCGCAGTTTCTCTGCTACAGGTGGCCTGAAAGTCCTGGGATTCATCTGAAAGTCGTTGCAGCTGACTTTGCAACCTATGAGCACCCAAACGCGTTGTTTGCTATTTATGATTTTTTCTCATATCAAGACATCTCACAGACATCCGAATGCCATCAGCGGCATAAGCTGCACACTGCGCAAGTTGTTGATCTTTGGCAGCAAGCTCTCGCCGCAGCTGCTCGGTCGCCTCCATTGGGCCGGTTCCAGTTCCAGCAACACTCTTCCCTACCTGTCCTATGAAGAACGCATTTGGACAGATTTTATGGATCGCTACCAGATCGCTTCAGTCACTGCAATTCCTTGTTTCTAGATCTACGGTCCATAGACAGCACCTTTCTCTACCAAACATGACTTGTTGACACTCCTGCAGTGTTGAAAAAGTATGCTTATGGGTCCTGCTGCAAGTCATCGTGAACATTGCTCGAAGATGCGAGCTCATCTCTCAAAGTGCGTGACCTCGTCGAAAGCATTGGCAAATAGCATGGTTTGAAAAACCTCAAGACTGTTCATCCGAATGCTTGACCTTCAAGATGTTCATTCATTCCCCTTTCCCTAGCATGTCCTAGCTCAGTTCGCAGCTCCACTTCCAGAACAGAACAATGACCATCCAGCCTTGATGCTTCACTGCATTGGATGTAAGAATCTGATCAATCAGAACCATATTTTCAGAAGCAAACCTGGAAGATCGAGAAGCCTCTGCAGAAGCGTTGGCCTTCAAAAGCAGCTATACAAGGCATTGCTATGTTTGAACAACCAAAGAATTCTCAAATGAAGACTCATGGAATAACCTTGTATAGATGACATTACCAAACAACAGCGAGGTACTCTCGCGAACGCTGCTGCATACATAGGCAGGAACAACTCCGCAACCCTCAGACCCCTATTCGTTCTGCTCTTAAGAACAAAAATCAAGCACTTCAGCGTTGAGTTTAATACAAATGTTTGTGTGTCTGTGCGTGTGGACGCATATCATGTCACTAGCCTCAAATCGTTCGAGTTCTTCTCGAAGGGTAGCATCTTCGGCCAGCACCTAGTCAGTGAAGACACTGACAATAGTCGTGAAGCTCCACAAAAAATAAATACTGCCTATCTGATCTGCTCAAATCATCATTTTGGTCAAACCGTCACATTGCAATGCTTCATGAAAAATTGTTCAAATTGCTAGTAAGTCTGTGAGTCTCATCTAGAAGACAAAAAATATGGGGGTAAGGTGGGTAATGTCGTTGGGTCTCCAAATTGCTGCCAAATCCCAAATAAAAATGTTGTTGCATATCTTTTTTCGGCAAACAATCATTTTGCTTAACTCTGTGATTGCCAACTTCAAATAGAAGAACTCTTCAACTCAAAACTAGCACATTCTGGGCCTTTGCCACTTTGTCTTCTGCATCTATCCGAGATCGTTTTGCATCCTCCAGTTCCTGCGATGCTACCAAATTTGAGCTTGTCACTTGTCAGGCCACAAATTGCACTCTGCCCCTGCCCCTACGTTTTTTTTTTGCACATGCAACATTGTACCATCAACAACACCATGCCTTGAGGATGCTCTCCACTTCTCTTGCAGATGCAGCATCTTGACTTTCCAGCCTGCCATCAAGGGAAACAAACGAATGACTGCAAGGGGACGGAAACAAAATTCATGGAAATCATGTTCATCCCACAAACTCGAGCTGGGATGCTTTGCACCTTTCGATTTCAACTTCTTTCTTCTTCAAAGTGCTTCGCAGCTGGTTGGTCAAGACTTCAGCCTCTGGAGATCGGGAAATGGAGGGTGCTGACTCTAAAATCATCTGAAATGTCAAGCCTCCTCCAATCGTTTGGACCCTTGAGCTCCACAACCCATTTCGGAACATTAGCGTTGAAATCGTGAAAATCGTTGCACAATGGCACAATGTTGGGCAAAGGTCATGGAAACCATGTGATGAAATTATGCATACAACTCCCTTCGACACAACTAGCCCATTGAATTCTTCCTGTCACATTGATCATTGTATTCGAGTGTTTTAACTAACTGACACTTTCACACTTCAAATGCACACAATGATTTGACCATGATTCAAGCAAACCCCGATCGTGGCTTTCATGTGGCTATTTGTTTGCTGCCATCTGGCACTCCAATTTAAGTAACTTGATTCACTTGTAACGTGAATGTTTTCGTGCCATGTGCTGCCAAATCCACTGTTGTTTTGAATAAATTCAATCCATGTGCAAGTTACTTCTCTTGCACACTGCGTCATTGCATGAGAACTGTGCCTAAATGCAAATTCAAATTTTGTTCATTTGAGAGTGAAAGAAATGAATACAAAACTAGGCACCGAGTAGATCAGAAGCACAGAAGGTTTTGTGAAAAATCAATTTATGATGCAAAGGCATGCAGCAGCAAATAAAGGAGCATCTGGCTCCGCGCAATTGTGCACCACTTAGGCTAATGACTTTTTGTACAAAGGATGCACACAAAGGCCCCCTTTTGCTTTTCACTTGTCCACTCACATTTGAAAAAGAGTTCTACATCCACAACCTTAGCCTTAGAGCAAAAATCAGCATGAACCATGAGTTTCGTTTCGTCATCCTTGGATGTTTTGGCAAAGTTGCAACTTAAATGACAATGACCTGAAGTTGCATACGCATACAGGACAGCATCCTTTTGCAGCAATGAATATGTAAAAGAATTTACTGTATTCAAGAAAACATGAAATGATATGACTTGTTACTGCCCAGCCTGATGAAATTGGACTACAATCAAAAAACATTTGAAAATTTGCACAGAAAAAATAGAATCACGGACCTGATTGAAAATTCATAGGCTTGTCTTGACTGTTGAAAACAAGTTCATGGTATTACGTGAATTTGGCCGGACAACACCACAAATTCATAATCATGACATGTAAGACAAATGAAGAGAAACAAGGTTGAAAGTCAGAATGACAAAATGTTGCTGCAAAATGGTTGAAGCAACTGTGTACAACTCAAAAAATCGAAAACGCAAACCAAACACCAAGTGAAAAAACAACGGGTGAGACAGGTGGGACCCAGCTATCTTCCCACGCTCCCGAACAGCTCCGACTCAAAAGGTGCGGCAAATTGAAACAGAAACTGAAGGCATGAAGCAAACAAGCGGCTCTACAAGATCCAACCGCCTCTATGATTGAAACATGGAATTGCTTCAGCTCAGGGTAGTCGAGAGGCGCTCAGCGTGCTGCGTGTTGGTTTGACTGCGTGATAAACGGTAAGAAATATTGCCCAACTTACAGATGAGCATTGACAAGCAACAAAACATGGACACTTCTCCCCGAAAAAGAATGAAAGACCGAAACCGAGCGCTGGGCGCTCCGGGGCGAGTGTAAAAGAAACCTACCTCCAGTCAGTGCAGACTGGTAGTTCAATTGCTCAAGCTGCAACACCCGCTTCCACAATAGTATTTTGGCATGGATGGCACGGCGCGTGGCGCGTCCTAGTGGTAAGCAGACAATGCGTGCCTA
This sequence comes from Breviolum minutum Mf 1.05b.01, assembly GCA_000507305.1. Classification (NCBI taxonomy): domain Eukaryota; class Dinophyceae; order Suessiales; family Symbiodiniaceae; genus Breviolum; species Breviolum minutum. Next base: position 185,465 of record DF240558.1, read on the forward strand.
TGCATGACACCAATGGCTCCATGATTCATAATGTCACTAGCTCAGATGTGCTGGCATTGTTTTGAAGAAGTTTTAGGAACTCGATGGAATGTATGAGATGGAGAAGGTGACATAAGAATGGAGGGCGCGATAATAGCTTGTCTTATAGCTTTCACTTGCAGACTTCTCCATTGCAGGAAATCTGAATATATGCACGATGGCCAGGTTTGGGCTACCATTGAAAGCGAGCGGGTGGTAACCTAATCCTTGGGTTGGATGAAGTGGATCTCCACCCGAGTTGATTGGCTTGAGTTGCCTGTGCTGTAGCTTATACAAACGCAAGTCCGCATCACCGTTGGCATTGCGAACGGAGAAGATCCAGGTGTTGGTTTTCTTTTCCAATAAGGATGGCATGGAGACCTGGTATGCATCCCTGGATACAGACTACATGAAGAGGTGCCATTCGTCTGACTTCCACGAGATCCGCAAGCAGGTGCGGGAAGATGCCTTTGGAGGGTACTGTTTGTTTTCCCGTGAGCTGCTAGGGTACGTGTCCCGGGCCGTTCGCCCTTCAGTCAGCTGATCCTACACGAAACGAACAATCCAAAATCGTGAGAAAGACAAGAACGTTCAGTTTCAATGGCCAGACCAAAGAAAAGCCGAATTCATCAAGCAAACTCGAAAGCAAATTAGCCTCCGCGATCGAGTGAGTCAAAGACGAGAAGACCATTCTGGAGTCAAGTCATCGACGGTGCACTAGAAGCAGGAGGAGAATCGGCAGTCATTGGGTTAGAGATACCTGTGAAGAGCGCGCATGGATGACAGAAGTATCAACAATGATCACAACTGGCCAAGATGTTCGGTGAAACGAATCACGTAGTGATCGACGGCGTGCCTGAAAGTTAGAGACGTGTCTTTGGAGAGGACTGGACCCTAAGTGTTGTCCTATCAAGTGAGCACACAGTCGCAACAACATCTCATGACGTGTGCAAACCATGAAGTCAGATGCTTGCCACTGTGCCTCTTGCACCTCTTCTGCGCAGCTCGGCGCAGCATTGGTTTGCCACTCATGCACTCCGACCTTCCAAAAATGGAGCACGCTGCTCCAACTCTTGTTTCGCCCTCACAAAGTAGTGCTAGGCGGCTTTGCATACCCAACTCCCTTTGCAAACCGGCTGGACGTGCCAATGAAGATTGTCGCACAAGTGCGCCACATTAAAAAACACG